>BRDA01003269.1:60535-88641 GCA_036984385.1 Crenuchus spilurus
GCTTCGTTTCTCGTTGTTTCTCTGGCTTTGTTTCTCTGGCTTCGTTTCTCGTTTCTCTGGCTTCGTTTCTCGTTTCTCTGGCTTCGTTTCTCGTTTCTCTGGCTTCGTTTCTCGTTGTTTCTCTGGCTTTGTATCTCTGGCTTCATTTCTCATTGTTTCTTGTTGATAATGCTCAAAACAAACTAAAACATGTCACACTAAAGCGATGGCATGCAGCTCTGAAAAGGAGTGTGTAAACAAATAGCGGCTGAGAACAGGTGTACAAAACAATGGCTGCTGCTGGACCACACCAGCACTCTCTAAAACAGCGCTTAAACCCGTAAGAGTAATGTTAAATGTTCATTCATCCATTTCATTAGTCTTGAGCAATGAGTTTATTGCTCATTGTGTTCTGTATGTAAAACTATAGTTATTATTATGGAGTTTCTGTAATTGATCAATTGGATTTACATGACTTCTTATGGGAACCGAGGTTCCACTCTATAATGTATCTAATGTCAGAGAAGCCTTATAAAGAAATGGATGTTGGTTCCACTTGGTGCAACTTCATCCAGGAGCATGCAATGTCTAAGAGCATATGGATTGTTCAAGAGGAGGTGTTTCAGCTATAGAGATTAGAGGAAGTCAAAGCCGTCTTGTCCGATTCAGAGAATCACCATCCACATATCTCCTCCATCATTGACCGTGGGCAACATTAACTGGCAGATTTACCAAAGCCTTTAATCTACTTGGACTCTTTTGTGCACATCTCTGGGATGTTCAGATACCAGCATTTGATACTTCACTCACTCTCCTCTTACCTACACACACTCTCCACTAGTACAAACACTTACTGTTGGACACACTCCTCCACACCACACTCATGTCTCTAATGAAGACCCCTTTTCACAAAACAGCCACACGCTTATCCACGCTGAGCACATACACACGGCAAACACGCCTTTTCTCTGCGAGTGTTATGTCAGCAGTGACATTAAGAAAAAGCCATTAGCTGCTCTGTAAGCAGGAGCTAAAAGCCTGCTTAGATTTGTGTCATTAGCGGAGACTGTGCGAGGTACAGAGCGAGCATGTTAAGAGAATGAAGCCTCCATTCAGCCCTATTCATAAAGCTTTCTCTCATCTGCACTGCAAGAGCTGCGTCTTTTCCTTGCTTCATATTAAGCTAATACTTTGAGCTGTACTGAGATGCTCTTTTAATATAATGTCACCGATGGACTTCCTTGCCGAAAGTACGCTGGCTTTAGTTACAGCTTTAGCTGCTATTCAGAGGCCCTGTGTTAGATCTGCCTGAGCAAGTTTCATAACTGCATCACATATTCATTGTGTTATTGGAGCCACATATAGGATTAGATCAATTAAAAGTTGCTCAGAGTTGTTGGTTTTAGGGCATGACTTCTACTGCACATAAGACGGTGAGTCTTCACTGTTCATCATAGCAAAGAACTGATGATATTTTAAGGATATGAAGAACGTTAAAAATAGTTTCTTCCATTGACTGCTGACTCTGTGTCAGACTGAGGTGAATATCTGTGGTGTATTGTTGTCAGTCGTTCAAGTTGGGTCTTTGCTGCCTCTCATCTAAGCAATACCATCCTTTGATTAAAGTCTTTCTTGTTCCAGCATGCTTTTCTGGCTGACCAAATGGTGAACCAAATTAATACGAAGCAAGTGAAGTCTGAATGTGAACACTCATTGACCAATGTGCTTGCACACAACTTGACTTTTAAGCCACTCACATTAAGTGAAACACACATACTCACTCTAGGGTGCAGTGAGCATCCATGCCTAGAGTGGTTGCCTAGAACTTAACATCTTCACCAAGACACAAGTAATGGATTTTAGATTTTTGCTGTTAGACGGACAATAATATACACAATCTCGGGTTCTTAATATACACCTCTACCGAATGGTAGACACATTCACAGTAGAACCTTGGTTATTGTTTGCCTTGGTTATCGTACACTGTTAATTTTGCGAAAACAAAGCATCCACCCACGCGTTCATCACTCATCCATGTGTTTGTCATTCATTCTGGCTTTATTTGTTGTTGTTTCTCTGGCTTTGTTTCTCATTAATAATGCTCAAAACAAACTGTCGCACAAAAGTGACGGCACATAGCACTACCGCCTGAAAATGGGTGCAAAAACAAATAGCGGCAGAGAACAGGTGCACAAAACACACCGGCACTCTCTAAAACAGAGCGTAAACCCGTAAGAGTGAGGTTAAATGTTCATTTATGCACTTCATTAGTCTTTTGTATTTATTTCTCATTTGTTTTCTGTATGTAAAACTGTAGTTATTCCATATATTTATATTTACATATTTATTAACCTCTAGTGGATGTTTTAGCCAAACATACCTCTACCAATGGGTACCCCCAGTCTCCAAACTCTCAGAACAAGTGGTCCTGCATCACTAAAACCTTCTGACATTCTCTTTTGAAACATAGCTTTATGTCCATGCTAAGTGCTCAGTGAGCATGTGTAAATAACATGTGATGTATTGAACATGTACTGCCGCAGTAGAAGAGTAGGCTTCACATCTATCACACTGTGTGGCCTTGTTCTCACCACAATTTATTCACAATTTGTTCTCCATGGCTCCTACACTGGCAACATAATGTGCTGCCTCGTTTAAAATACATTTGCAGGCGCGACTTTATTTGGTAAAAATGATATTTCAATCCACACTTGGTCCCTCTGCTTTCTGTATAGAGGGCTCGATAATAGACATGTTTTTTCCCCACTCATCCCCTTATGTATCCTAATGATGGAAGGAGGAAAATAAGAAGGAGAAAATGACAGGGAGGATGACGAGCATGTTGTTGTTGTTTCTCTCTCTCTCTCTCTCTCTCTCTCTCTCTCTCTCTCTCTCCCTCTCTCTCCCCCCCGTGTGTGTGTGTGTGAGAGAGCCTGCATCTGTTAGAGTGTGATATAATATCGAGGGGGTTAATGTTGTCAGTCTTGAAAAGGATTTCACAGACATGTCGTAAAATATACCATGGGGAGAGAACAGCTACAGTGGGCTGATGAAGGAACTGGAGCAGTGGAACATTTGCCTTCATGCTGTTCTTAGCCTTTTATAGACTCACACTCACTGGATTGATACAGTAAAAGGGTGTTTTTCAGAGCTAATGTAGTCTTGGGCTGTAGTGATGTAGCAGAATGATTTGTCCTGTACATACTACTGTTTGCCATCAGTTGACAACATTGAGGCCCTACAGAGTTGTCGTTTTTAATAGAGGTCTGGTGATAAAGCACTGATACTTTGTGTATATCTTGGCAACCAGGTATTAGTGAGACTGCTTGTATTAAAACTGGTTAAACACGTGTTAGTAGGTGATGTGTGATGGTGTTGTTGGACTGTACATGATCAGGGGGAGAAGGTGAATTAAAGCTGTTTGAGCAACTCTGTGTGTAAACAGAAGTGAAGTCAGCAATGGCTCATCACTATGTGCATACAGACGAGAAGACGTATCGGACACGTATCTTATCTAGGACCACACATGAAAGTGACTCAAATCTGGTTTGAAAAGATTTTTAATCATATGAACAGATAATGGTAAGAACCATCACGTGTCTTCATCCAGATTTATTTAATTTTATCTGTTTTTACATGAGCATTAGTGAAGAAAACGAGCATTGTTGTAAAATAAATGTGACTGAAGGGTAGCATCTGTGGAAGGTAATTGAGAGTAATTGTGTGGTAATTGTGACAGGCCTGCTTTCATCCTGATGCAATCCTTTATCCAACGATCCCATGAACTACTGACTCTAGGAGGGTGAAGAAAAGCACAAGCCTCCTCCGATGTGTGTGATGTGACTGCCACCTCTTTTCCAACTATTGCTGATACACCGTCATTGGGGAGCCAGCGCTCTTGGAGGAAAGCGCAGGATCCCCGCCCAAATGGACCAATCAGTAGACAAATGAACCAGCAGATATTGCAATGTGAAAGTGATGAGAAGAGAGCACCATATACCTGCCCAGAGAGAGCATGGCCAACGTTTGCTCTCTTCAGCCCCAGCTGTTGATGGCGAACAGCATTACCGGGATTCGAACTCGCGATCTTCTCATCATAGTGTCAGTGTCTTAGTCCACTGAGCCAATCGGGGTCTCTGCATACAGAGAATGATAAGGATAATGTATGCAGGTTTAATTCTACAGCTTTTCCAACATCACTGCTTATCCATTCAGAATTTCCTTAATGTTTTCAGAGGCTTGCCTGTCATTCCTGCACTGAAATGGGAATGTCAGTGTTCAGTTGTATATCTGATGTGTACCATTGTCTGAAACCTTTTTTTTTTTTTTTTGTCCCATTGTTCTTAAGTATAAGCTTCTAATCATCCAGATGCCTCTGAAATCACAGATTGGATGTGTAGCTTGGCTTTCTTTTGTTCTTATCTTTAGTGGCTGCCCCGGGAGTATAAACCATAATGGAGACATAACTGTCCATTATAGACGCAAGAATTTAAAGAAAAGGAGGACTCAGCCGAAATCATAGCCAAGGCATGGAGCATATTAAAACGAGGGAGGAACCACTGAACTAGATGATTCAAAACACACTGTTAAGGCAATTGAGGACTACATGATGTGAGCAAATGGGAAGTTTGTGGATTGTCCAAGTCAGTTTATTTAATTTATAACCAGCCAAGCATGCAGATGGCTCCAGAGGGCTTGGCAAAGGATCATGGTGGTGTTTTCTGTGGTAGGCTAATCTCACTGTCAGTCTTCCTTTTAATAACATTACTACCATTAAGATGTGGACAGTACTTCTTAAAAATAGCTCTCAAACTTTTTTGTGTCAGATCGACTACGACAATTTTGTTTGATTTGGGGGAAGCGGCACCTCTGAGTGCTCTGATGGATGTCTATTTTTTATTTGTAATATTTTTTGTGTTTCTGTCTTCACTTTTTCACAGACAGACAGCAGTCTGCTCTGTTTTGCTTGTCAGACACAGAGTGAAAGGAGTTGGGCTGAATGGACAGAGCAAAAAGCAAAAATAATAAAAGAGATGACAGGAAACAGTAGGGAACAGAAAGACAGAAGACATCTATGTGGAGACAGGTAGACATGGAGAAGCTGGAGAAGATATAGATAAGAGAGTGTTTGGATAGTCGTAAAAGTTTGGACACCCTTGGTCAAGTGAAAATAGGCAAAAAAAAAGTTTTTGCACCTTTTATATCACATGTTCTAATAAAATTCAGCAAACTGTGAAAGAAATGTAAATGTGTTATTTTCACTTAGAACAAGACAGGGTTGATGCAAGCTTAGCCTTTTTTTAAGCCATAATATGAAATGTGGCATCAGTTTAGCATAGACACGAGATCAGCCATGACATTAAAACTAGTGATTGACCGATATGGGTTTTAATGTCTGATACTGATATTG
Organism: Crenuchus spilurus; assembly: GCA_036984385.1. Classification (NCBI taxonomy): domain Eukaryota; kingdom Metazoa; phylum Chordata; class Actinopteri; order Characiformes; family Crenuchidae; genus Crenuchus; species Crenuchus spilurus. The sequence continues at coordinate 65,925 of BRDA01003269.1, forward strand.
AGATTGCTGACGGTTGATATATAATGCATATATAATGTAACGTCTTTATTATTTATGTATTTATTTGTTATTGAATCTGATAAAATGTCAGTTTAAGAAACTATAGTTTTTGACTGTTTGAAAAAAAATCTGTTACATTATTTCTCGACCTGCCAGTAGAGTGGTGAAATTAACACTAGGGAGAGCGCTATCATTGTTCTACTGTTCTACACTCTATCATAGCTACACTACTACAGCTGCCTGCAGATATGCCTGTAAACAAGCTATCAGATTTTATTTCAGGCCATATGTTTCAAAAATAATCAGTCAATGTTGATTTTCAAAGAAAATGGCGGTAAACAACCCAATTAATATGCTGAATAAATAATTAACCAATTAATTAAAAATAACTTTCTAATATAGTGAAAGCCAACAAAACACCTCTGAGCCATCCAGACGTTGACTCTGCAGGACCTCTGTGGTATCTGACACCAATACATCAGCAGCAGATACTTTAAGTCCTGTAAACTGTGACGGAGGTGCCATGGATTGGATTTGTGCGTCCAGCTCATTTCACAGATGCTCAATCGGGTTGACGACATCTGTGGAATTTGTCCAATTCAACATCGAGAATGTTCCATTCCTGTATCCTGCTGGAAGGAATACCATCATAAAGGCTCTTACTGGCTCTACAACAGTGTTTAAGTAGGCGGTGATCATGAATTCAAGGATCCACATTGCTCCATCAGAACATCCTGTTGGTCTTCTCAACTATGAAACCACACAAACCCGGTCATCCACATCATGTTAAAGGATGCTTTAGACCAAGACATGTTCTTCCATTGTTCCATGGGTCAGTTCTGATTGCCATTGTAGATGCTTTTGGGGATAGACATGAGTCAGCACGTCCACTCTGACTGGCCTGTGTAGCCTGCAGAACCGCAGCTCTTCAGTGGGATTAGAGGATTCTAGCCTTTGCTCTCTATGAGCGTCAATAAGTCTTGGGCTCCCATAAGCCTTTCATTGATTGACCATGCTGGTTTGGAGATACTCTGACCCAGTCACCTAGACATCACAACTCGACCCTTGTCAAAGTTGCTCAGATCCTTACACTTGTTCGTTTTTCCTGTTGCCAACACATCGACTTAAAGAACTTAACAGGGGACATTGTAAAGAAAATCAAAGTTATTGGCACCTGTCATGTTGTGTTGTGTCTGATTGGTGTTTGTATATCTGCACTAACTGGCCACTTCATTAGGTACACATACCTTGTATCTCCACTCAATGGCTAATTTAGCTGCACTTATTGTCCACGCATATTGTAGTCTCTGTTTGTCTGTATGCTTAGTTCACCCTGTTCTTCAGTAGTCAGTAGCTGGTAGATCATGCTCAGTGACACTGACGTGGTGGTGGTGTGTTGGGCTGGTACGAGTGGATCAGTGTGAAAATCGCTCTGTATCAAAACTATCCAGCCAACAGCATCCTGTGGCCATTAGTGAAGGAATAGAGACCCAACATGAGCTGTGCTGAGGTGCTGTCTCTGACTTTACATCTACAAGGTGGTCTAATACAGTAGACATAGTGTCTCCAGCAGCTCTGCTGTGTCTGATTTAATCATGCCAGCTCAACACACGCTAACACACCACCACTACATCAGTGTCGCTGCAGATTGATGTATTGATCCACCACTCAAATATCTGCTCATATTCATCATATAAACAATATTTCTGCACTGAAATGTGTAGAAGTTATACTTTAGCTTATATTCAACCAAACATTTAACCAGCAGTGTTCAGACTTTTGCATGTGACTGTATGCATGTGTGCAAAAGAGAAGCAGGGGGTTAATTAGTGTTGTTGTGGCTTTATTATGTCTATAAGTATGAGACGTTTTGTTGCCAAGCCCTATGATGGCACTCTCCCCATGGCCCCTTTCTGTTACAGGAGCAAATCTCTACAAATACTGCTTCATTATTGACTACACACACGCGGGGCTGCCAGCCACGGCACCAAATCGCCGATCATAAATATGCTCTTTATCATCATAATCATTACATTCCCCTCTTCTCTGGTACTAGTTAGCCTTTTCGTTTCCCACAGATGGTTTAATCTCTTTTTAATGTGGCCGTCAGTGCAGAATGGAGTGAAAGCAAGAGAGAGAACCAGGGCAAATCATGATACTCAGAACATTAGAACCACATCCTTAAGAAACGCGAGTGCTGGGCATCCGATGGCTGATATTTAATACTGATATCATGTAGTGTGTTTGTATCTAATTAAATATAAATGCAGAAAATAAAATATTTGTTGTGTGGAGATGAAGGAATGGGTTATAATTAATTTCATAGTCAGCCTATATAGGGGTGAATTTGACACTAGGGAGAGCACTAACAATGTACTGCAGGCTGCCTGCAGATGTGCCTGTAAATGTGTACATTCTTTATTCACTAGCCTTGTGAGCTCAGGTCAACTTTTTAATAATGTCCCTGCTACTTTCCTCATTGCTCCTATGTTCATTATAGAAGCTAACTGGTCAACTGTGGTGTCACTTGCTCTGTGCCACACACCTTCTGGCATCAATCAAGTTAAGGTCGGTGTTAATGCCTCCACCATCAGAAAGAGACTGGGCAGAAATGGTCTACATGGCAGAGTTCCTAGATGAAAACCACTGCTGAGCAAAAAGAACATTAAAGCTCCTCTCAATTTTTCCAGAACACATCTTGATGATCCCCAAGACTTTTGGGAAAACATTCTATGGACCAATGAGACAAAAGTTGAACTCTTTGGAAGGTGTGTCCCCCATTACATCTGGCGTAAAAGAAGCACTGCATTTCAGAAAAAGAACATTATACTAACGGTAAAATATGGTGGTGGTAGTGTGATGGTCTGGTCCTGTTTTGCTGCGTCAGGACCTGGAAGACTTGCTGTGATAAATAGAACAATGAATACTGCTGTCTACCAAAAGATCCTGAAGGAGAATGTCCGACCATCTGTTCGTGACTTCAAGCTGAAACGAACTTGGGTTCTGCAGCAGGACAATGATCCAAAACACACCAACAAGTCCACCTCTGAATGGCTGAAGAAAAACAAAATGAAGACTTTGGAGTGGCCTAGTCAAAGTCCTGACCTGAATCCTATTGAGATGCTGTGACATGACCTTAAAAAGGCCGTTCATGCTCAAAAACCCTCCAATGTGGCTGAATTACAACAATTCTGCAAAGATGAGTGGGCCAAAATTCCTCCACAATGCTGTAAAAGACTCATTGCAAGTTATCATAAAAGCTTGGTTGCAGTTGTTGCTGCTAAGCCCAACCAGTTATTAGGTTTAGGGGGCATTCACTTTTTCACACAGGGCCATGCAGGTTTGGATTTTTTTCTCCCTCAATAATAAACACCTTTATTTAAAAATAGCATTTTGTGTTTACTTGTGTTGTCTTTGACTAATATTTAAATTGGTTTGATGTTCTGAAACATTTAAGTGTGACCAACATGCAATAAAACAGGAAATCAGGAAGAGGGCAAACACGTTTTCACACCACTGTAACTATTTCCACACACTTGAAGCGTATTTGGGCCTCCAGACCGAGGCAGGAGGCCGAGCCTTTGTCCCCGTCTCCTTATCGTCTCAGACACTAAAAGACTAATTGTTATATAGTGGAAAAATTAAAATGTAATAATTAATACTGTTCTTGCTAAACATAACTAAACTAAAGATACAGTTGTGTTAATGTACATTTTCAGTTCATAAACCATTGGAGTTATCATGCATCTTTTTTTTTTCCTTCTTGTTCCGTTGTGAGTTCTATGAGACGCCCTTACCACGTAATAATCATCTGTTTGTTTCTTTGTTATTGATGCATTTCTGTGCCATTTTCATTAATACCTCTATATCCTTCCTGTTGAGGGGATGTGTTTTCCTCCTGTATGTTGTAGAGATTTTCTGTGCTGGAGACTAAGTTGTGCTAATGTTGTGGTGTGATTAGATCTCTCTTGATCGTGCTGCTGAAACACTGGAGGCGGTCCCTCAGGTCTGCCTGTCATGTAGCCCATCAGTCATTCTCTTTCAATCAATGTTTATTTCATCTCCCATTCTCTTTAGTAGTGCTCTGACAGCCTGAGAGTCTACAGATGTAGCATCCAGAGAGAGAGAGAGAGCGAGAGCACCACAGTATGAGAGAGAGAGAGAAGTGACATTTTCCAGTATTACAAATCCCATCATCATCCTGTGCTACAGTACTTTTCCAGTCTGCTGGATAATGTTTTGTTCCACATAATTAATTGTAGCATTTCCATTGGCAGATTTTCTCACTGAAGCTTGGTAGGTGTTTGGTTTGTGAGTCTGGATGCTGTTGAGATGTCTTTCTGGACAGCTGTTTCCTTCATAACAGAGTTTGTGGTCCTGGTCCAGCGTTTACTTGTGCTGTAATTTCTTGGCTCTGAATTAATACACATGCATGTGTCGTACAGGCACACACCTGCACCTCTCTGTCCTGTGACTGTGCCTCATGGACTCCCTGTTGTGCGTATGTGTGATGCTGTGGTGCTGATGCTGCTAGATGATTTGTAGTAGCGCTGTAGTGATTCCTGTGTTATCTGCTGCACCTCTGTTCTGATTCGCCAAAAGATAACAGCCCCACCTGCAGCCCCCCTGATTAACCAATGAACCCTGACCTCCTCCGAGACCAATCACTGTGCCTGCATAATGAACAGAGAGCGAGAGAGAGAGTATAGTTTGCTGGAGGTTGAGATTTAATTAGCTGATAAGCACCTTACTGGCATCCTGGTGTGTATCAGTAGATGTTTTAGTAATTACCACCCACGTTCTGTGGTTAATTACTTCCTGTCTTTGAGTGATACATCTCCCAGCTCTCCCCCCTTCCCACTTCTGTTTAATATTTGTTTACATTTCTTCTTCTGTGTGAACTGTGTTATGACTGGATCACATCAGGTTTTTGTGCGCCAGACTGGATTAAGGTCTTTACAGTACCCGAATGTTGACTTTGATACCAAGTGTAGTATCAGATATTTGATATCAAATTGGCTGTAAATTACAAACCCCATTTCCAGAAAATTAATTCTGCTGAATATTTATTTATTTGTTTATTTATTTGCATTTTTTCCACAGACAACAGGCCAAAGAAAATTTTCAATGATAAGCTGAATATAATCTACACATATTTAAAAATTGAGACCTGCAAAAAAAACAAAAACTGAGGCAAAATAAGAAAAGTACAAGTAACACTCTTCTGGAAGTACAAATATCAGTTCAACTGGTAATAGATGAGATCATCAAGACCGAGTGTAAAAGGATAATCTACTAAAGGCTTAGTCTTTACAAGCAAGGATGGGTCATCACTTGGCGTCAAACTGATTCAAGAATTAGGGGTGTGCGATATATATCGTCTACGATAATATCTTAATTGCTGTGTAAATGATGCGTGAGCTGACGTTATTGAGTATGCTAACCACTGGGTGAAAAACAACAATCAAAACATGTTCATTAGCTCATGCTGTAGACTAGGCAGTTTGCTAGCATGGGACCCGCCATCCTTCAAGTCATGTGGAAGACTGGCATCACTACTCTTCTCTGTCCTGGCACCCAGGTGGTGGAACAAACTCCCACTGATAGCACTTTTCCACCAACACGGAACCGGCACCGTTCATTTTGAACCGTTCGGCGCATTTCCACCAACAAAAATAGCGCCCCGAACCAGGAACGTTCGTTCGCAGCGGGAACCAAAAAATACTTTGTTTTCAGTGCGAACCAAACGCGCCTGCACACTCAACGCAAGAAGATGGCGACTCGTAGTGTACAGTGGTCTACTGAAGAAACTCAGTTTTTGTTATCTATTTGGTGTTCTCCGGAGTTTCAGGAGAAACTTGAGGGGAGTATTAGAAAGGAGAAACTCTACAGCGAGCTGGTGGAGGATTTAGCTCGGGCAGGTTTTGTTTGTTCAAGAGAGCGAGTGATAGATAAGCTAAAGAAGCTAAAAAAGGGTTAGGTTAGCTCTAGATTTGACTTGTGAAGTGAAACAAACATTTGTACCATGAGCACAAATTCTCGCAAGTAGTCGATGCGCTCCGGCATCTTTGCTTATAATTCCGCTTTGTTGTTGACGTACACGGTGACGTATCCTTGGTTCAACTAAAACTAGTGGAAACGTGGGCTGGTTCACTACAAAGCACCAAGGTTCTCATAAGCCTGAACGGTACCAGTTCAAGAACCCGAGTTCTTTTGGTGGAAAAGTGCTATGACTGTTCAAACAGCCGAGTCCCTCATAGTCTTCAAACACAGACTGAAGACCATCTCTTTAAGAACACAAGTGAGCACTAGTTTAAAACACTTATTGTAATGCACTGTAAAGCTCTTCTATTGTGTATAATTGTGTATCTTTCCTTCTCTCTAGATATTAGTGATGGTTTAGTTCTACTAAACTCTAACCTGTCTGTAGTAGCAGAGATAACTCTCTTAATCACCATACATCGCTATGGATACAAATGTCTGCCAGATGCCGTAAATGTAAATAAACAATTTGGTCTCCAGTGTTCATAAATATGCATTTTATTAATAATGTCTAATACGTTTATAAGTAATCAAGTTTAACCAAGTAGTCAAAGCATCTGATGCCTCAGGCTGCTTTGCTGGTTGTGCTTAAAACATCCAGAATGTAAAACATGTCAGTACATGACCACAAATTAGATTACAGTTTGTAATTTGGTCATCTCGTTAGAATCTGCTGACTTTGTCACGACTCCGTCTTGTTTTTGAAGCCTGTTCCATAATCTAAGTGTCACATATGGATCCTCGCACACACTCCTCAGGCACATTAGTCTCCAGCACATTAACGTGACCCTCATGTTGCAGCAGAAATTAATTAACCATTTGTACATGCACTGCTGTGAGGTTTAAATAGATGTCTTTTCCTTTTTGCTTCAGGCCTGTTTGCTGTGGAGCTCCATACATCATTGCTTTGAGTTTTTGTGTGCACGTTCAGAGTCAGTGTGAATACACACAGAGTGTGTTTTGTGGTGTGTTTGGGTGTGAATAATGAATGTGTGCCGAGCTGGTTTTGACGGACTGGCAGTAAGTCATGATGAACAGATCAATACTGCATATCTTCATCTTGGCAGTTTCCTACAAACTCACAATGAGAGCCATTCTTCATAGACTCTCAGTTCCTCTGTGTTTCTCTCTTTCTGAGGAAAACATGATTTTATATATATATATACTCATGGATCTGTGAAGAGTGTCACAGAGTTTCTTAGTTTTGCATTAAAGTGTTTTCCTGATAAGCAGTTAAATTAGTCATAAACTCATCCATTGTGTAAAAAACGTAAATACTCTTGGAGACTGAATAAGGTTTGTTCTGGATTGGACACAACATGGTATTGGTCAAGTTCACATTACCAGTCTGAAGTGACTCAAATCCGATCTTTTGTCTTAATGTGGCTCAGATCTGATCTTTTCAGGCTGTGTGGACGTCAAATCCCATCTTTTCACATCAGATTTGAGTCACTTTCATATGTGGTTCTAGATCAGATACATATCCGATCCGTGGACATGTGACTTGAATGTGGCGGTCAGATCAGATTTCATGTCTTTTTGCTTGTACACGTGTGTATGTGTATGTGTGGGTGAGGCAGCGTTGGCTTCTCTCGTTTACTCACGTCGCTGTAAAAGCAGCCAGCTGGCATTTATTCACCTTCTTCACCTGATCATGTACAGTCCAGCACCTGTTTACTGTCCTCCTGAGCTAAACACCATCACACATCAGCTACTACACGTCTGTTTTACCAGTTTTACTCAAATCAGTCTCACAAATACAGGGTTGCCAAACCTCCTACCAATTTTGTAAAAGAAAGTCACACTACACAAACAGAAACTAGCTCTAACTAACTAGTTAATCTGATCATCTGGAGGTAATTAGAAGGGTCATCAAACTGTGCTCTCTGGTATCTTCACTCATTGTGCACTTTAGCTGCACTGACCATATAGGTGCAATTTGTAGTTCTTACAGACTGTAGTTTTTCTGTTTTCCTCCTTTCACCCTGTTTCTCAGTGGTGTGGACCCCCCATCGAGCAGATGTTATTTCAGTGGTGGGTGATTCTCAGCACTGCAGTGACACTGACGTGGTGGTGGTGAGTTAGAGTGTATTGAGTGAGTCAGAAATAGCTGCAGATGCTTTGATGTCATCAAAAGTACAGAATTAGGGGATAATTATATATGCAATTATTGTTTATTATTAATGAATTAATTTCTTTAATTTTCTAATACCTCTACCTAATGGTTGAGATGGCATTTTACGGTAAAATCACAACACAAGCCGCAAATTAATAAGTGACTCAAACATTATGTAATGTTGTCTGTAAATAAAATCTTGTCATACAGATTGGAGATCCAAGTCAGGTAGAAGCAAACTAATGCTAACGAGCTGTGAGCCAGTAATGGCTTAATTAAACTAGACTGTAATATAGAGATTGCCTTAAAATATTCATCTTCTGCTTTACTTATGTCCTTTCATTACTGTACTGCATCAAAGCGACTGAACCTGCATATGTGTGGGTCTATAAGCAAGATCAGGTGCATGTGTTCATATGGATTTATAATTAGCTGCCTCTTGCATGCCTTAGCATGAATCAGGCAGTTTGTTCCAATTATGCTGCGAACATGAATTCGTAATGATGTTCTGCCATCATGCAAACTGATTGCAATTAGATCGTTAGGCTTTTATTATCTGAAGATTGAGCCTTCACAGAAGATCCACGCAATGTTCAAGTCTCGCAACTGTTCGTTTTTTTTTTTTTTTTTTTGGGGAAATCATTAAAAATGAATAAGGAAATGATATGCAGAATCCTGATTTTCATTCTTCTATTTTTTATCACGTTAACACGTTCGCTCCTTTGGCTTGTTTTCATGCTCTTTTTCTCTCTTTGTGTCTTGCTTTGCTCTCTATTTCTCACGCCTCGCTGAAGTGTGTGAGGAGAGTGAACCTGCAGAGGAGCTGCCCACCTCCAGTAAGTGTGTGTGTTGCTGTGTTTGAGCCCTTGTGCTGGTTTAGTGGTTTCTGCAGTTGTTGTGGTCGGTAGATCCTCCCTCATTGTAGCCACACCCTGAGCATCTGGATGACGGTGAGCTTTCTCTGTTCTTCTGAGAAGAAGCTTTACACTCACTGGCCACTTCATTAGATACTCACCTTGCATCTAAACTCATTGTCCATTTTAGCTTTACTGACCATATAGGTGCACTTCATTCAGACTGTAGTCTCTGTATACTTTCATAGCATCCGTTCATCCTGTTCTTGAATGATCAGGACCCCCACATAGCAGGTATTTGGGTGGTGGATCATTCTTAGTGACATTAATGTAGTGGTGGTGTGTTAGTGTGTGTTGGATTGGATAAACTAGCTACAGCAGATCTGCTTTGTCTCATCTACTTAACACACCACCACCACATCAGTGTCACTGTGCTGAGAATGATTCATCACTCAAATAATACCTGATCATTGAAGAACAGGTTGAAAGGACGATTACGAAGTATAATAAGGCATAAAATGTATTTTGAGGGTAGCGTACACATTAGGTGTTCCTAATGAAGTGGCCATTTGGTGTAGAATTGGGTCCTGTTGTCACATAGTTCCAGGACTGTTTTAGAATAAGCCAATTATGTCTAAGGTATTATCTGGGTCTCTGGCTGTAATGGAAGCTGCCAAGTGAACATGTGAATCTGAAACATTTTGCTGGCAGAGATAGAATTTGACAAATAAGCTGTCTCTGAACATGTCAGCCAATAAAAGACAATAAACCTAATTTAAAATGAAATTTCTTCTTAAAATCTGCTTAACACGGTTTTCGTCACGTGCTTGACCTTCACAAGTTCAAGATTGAATCCAAAATAATTGTTAAATTTGTTTTGTTTTTATATTTTGTGTTTATTTTTCACCTTTATTTAAACCAGGGGTACCTTGAGGGTGTCCCTCATTTACAATGTAGCCAAGGTGATACATAAAATGAAAAGATGAGTCTATATAATTATAGAAAAGATAAAAGCGAATTTTAAAATTATGCTAATTTGGTCTAAAAAAAACGAAAGAAATCAATTTAAACCAGCCGTATAAAATAGTAAAAATAATATTTAAAAATTGTAAAAATAATAAGCAAAACACATAAACATAGATAATGAATCAAACTAATAATATAATAAAAAAACATAAAATAAAAACAGGTCTTTAAGAATAACTAAAATTAAAATAAATAGAGAAGTATCTTAAATAAAAGTAAAAGGATAACTAAAATCTGAATAAAATAAATAAGAAAATTAAATAATATCAAATAAAATAAGAAATGAAGTAAAACAGTGACACGTTGAGTGAAGGTGGTTAGATATTAAGAGATTAATATGATGAAGTAGAGCTGGGCGATAAGGCCTAAAAAAGTATCATGATATTTTGTTCTATATTGATCGATCGCGATAATTATCGCGATTTTAAATTTTTGTTAATAAACTTCATAGCAGAAAAGTGAGAGCAGACAGACGTCACACCTGTTTATGCTCGTTTCTCTTGTGCTGTGTGATTAGGGTGAATCTGTTGTCGGCACTGGTGAGGAGGATCTAACGGGCAGCAGTATCACATAACTCAGGAGACTCTCTCTAAACTCAGTTCTCATGAATACAAGCACACACTGAAACGCTCAGCTGCTCTCCTCTCTCTCTCCCCTAGTGATGTGTTGTTTGCAAAAGAGCTAATGCTTAGTAGTGAATCAGAAGAGCCGACTCCCATTGAATGAGAGCTGGCTCCCAATTTCTCATTAGCTCTGCTAACAAGCCAATCACATGGGGGATATGGGATTATATCATTGTTAGAGCAGAGTGGGAGATGGATGTTCTACTATGCATCGGTGTAGTTCAGGTACACCTAGCAAGACGTTGAGAGACAGAGGTACAGAAATATGAGAATGAATGATGCGCTTAAAAGAAGCAGCATTTGGCTGCAATTTACAGACATTGTAAATAGCAGAGCAGAGTGCCGTCACTGCAAACTGAAAATTACAGTTAGAAGAGGTTCCACCACAAACCTGCACCGTCATATAAGAACAGTCCATCCCTTGGTGCAGTTGGATGAGAGAAGATAAGCTAGGTCTATATCTACTGACCCTGGTGACTCTGGTCCTGAATGAACAATGGCTGTCGCAGCATCTGCTGCCATTAAAAGTTTATTTAAAAATGTTAAATAAAAGTAAGAATGTTTTTTTTTTTTTTTTTTATTTTTTTTTAACAGAACTAATGCACAAAATTAAGTAATTATAAAGTTTATCATAAAAAGACTGAAGGCAAAAGGGCTTCTCAGCACACAAACCATTTATTTTTGCTTATTTAGATTTAAATATCAGGGTACATATGATAACAAGCAAAGAGCCGTTTGGGAGCCGAAAGAGTCTGCTCTTCTTTGGGAGCCGAGCATAAAGAGCCGGTTCTCTTTAGAGAGCTGAACTTCCCATCACTACTCTCCCCCTAACTGCACGCAGCTCTGTTTGTAGACCCGCCTCCACAGTGCAGCCAGGGAGAGGGGTGGAGCCGCCGTCGACAGGAGCACTAGAGCAGCAGACATGTACAGGGCACGTAACAGACTGTCAAGCTGCTTAGACGTGAAATGGAAACGAACGTTACTGCTTATGGAATTCTATTGTCCCGGCTTGTCATCGTCATCGAGGGAAAAAATTATCGTGAAACAAATCGATATTGTTTTATCGCCCAGCACTATGATGAAGTGACTCCAGTGAGCAGAGCTTTAGAGTTTCCTGTACTGAGTTCCAGCTCACTGGTGCACTTAAGCTAAAAGTAGGTTTTCCCAGTTCACTAAAAACTCTCAGTACATGAAGGGAGATCCAGTCACTGGAACAAGTCTTAATTTGTGTTTTTTTCTTTAAGCATTGCTGTGATATATGGTGGCATATCACCAGTGAGAGCTTTAAAAAAATGTATTCTGTAATATAAGAAATGTACATTATAATAAGTTTTATGAACAAATTTAAGCAAAAGCTGATGAAGACTATACAAAACTATTAGAAATAAACCTCATCCTCTCATATTTCAGCCAGTGTCAGTAAGACTGGTTGCTCAGTGCTTGAGGACATTAGGCCTGGGTTACAGTTTGGCATTAATATGCAGTTTAATCACAGAGATCCAATTATGGTGATCGGCTCATTGTCCAGTCGAGAAACAGAACATTTCATTCATCCTTTTCAAACATAGCATCATCCAGCTCAGATCTCATTTAAATGTTATAATTAGGCACAGACACAGATTTGATTTAGTTTAATTAGATGCTTTTGGATCTTTTCAGGTAAATATGTTTTTAATTTCTAGCTAGTGATGAGCTTCTCACATATGGTGATGGTGGTGTTATGACATTCTTCTTATGTACACAAATTAGTGCACCTGTTGTTCGCACTAGTGATGTAACAGTTCAGAAACAATACAGAAATCCCAAATTCACCAGACTGTGGTTTGGATCATATAGTGTGTGCATCTTGGGTCCTAACTGAGCCTTTTCCTGTAAAATAGACCATTTGTAGTGAAATGTTTTGACAATTCTAATTTTAACCAGTTTGTACCTTAATTGCAGATACTGAAAATGGCATGCAGGCATTATTGAAGATTTTGTATTTTTTGTAGACATGTCAGTTGAAATATTATATGAGGGGACTGTTTCAAGGGTGTTCACATTAACTGGCTGAAGTGACTCAAATGCCATCTTTTCTAATCTTTTCTAGTTATCATTATTAGTTGATTAGATGTGAGTCTGGTTCCTTCCAAGGTTACTTCCTGCAGCTCTGAGGGAGTTTTTCCTTGCCACTGTCGCCGTTGGCTTGCTCACTGGGGATTTGGGATTAATGATTTGGTGTTGGTTATTATTAACCCTGTAAACCTGCTTTGTGACAAGTTATAAATAACGCTTTTTAAAAATAAATTTGATTTGATTTGATAATCAGATTTGCGTCATTTTCATATGTGGTTCTAGATTAGATACGTATCCGATCCGTAGACATGTAACTTGAATGCGACGGTCAGATCAGATTTCATGTCTTTTTGCTTGTACACATGTGTGTAGTGGGTGAGCCAGTGTTGGCTTCTCTCGTTTACTCACGTAGCTGTAAAAACAGTAAAAGCAGCCATCTGGTCACCTTCTTCACCTGATCATGTACAGTCCAGCACCTGTTTACTGTCCTCCTGAGCTAAACACCATCACACATCAGCTACTAACACCTCTGTTTTACCAGTTTTACTCAAATCACAAATCGTCGTCTCACAAATACAGGGTTGCCAGATCCTCCAAACCTCCTGCTGATTTTGTCACACTTCACAAACAGAAACTAGCCCAAAATCTAAAGTGACACATACATTTCAATGAGCTTTAAAACATAAATCATTAAATCTTATTTTGTCATTCAATTCGTCATTCAATTTTGCCATTCAAATTAATTTCTTGATAATGAAATATTTTGCACTCCATCACTCACGGTTAACTTTTAAGGCCATTAAGTTTAATCAAACAGTGAAATCTGAATGCGATAGGACTATTGATGCTAAATAGCAAAAGTTTATGAGAAAATGTTCTAGACTAGATATTGCAGCCTTAAAGCATATGTAGTCTCCCTGCTCTTCACGATCTTGTTTTTCTCTCTCTACTCTAATGCCATTAAATGGTGCAAGCATGAAGATCTCTGTGAGCCGAACTGGATGTTAGAGCAAGAAGTCATGAACACGGATGCTTGTACAAAGCCCTGTTTATCCTGATTCAAGGCTGCTGCGGCAATATTCCATTAAGCCTGATTTTTGCAATGTTAAAATGTTTGCCGTGCGAGAAATGAAGCCTTTTTAGTGTAAGTTCAATCACTGGCTCTAGACAGGTGCTCCTCTGAGAGCTTTAGCATTAGATATTCTAACATTAGACATTTCTTTGGCATGGAGAGCTCTCAAGTGCTTCGTGTATATAATTTCCCTCACAGGAGCATCTTAATGCATAATTTTTAACTGTGGAATAGTCAGTCCAGTACTCAGACAGGACAGTTCATTTCATGGAGAGGCTGTACTTTATAGAGGTCTGTTGAACAGATTTTGTTTATATTAAATAAAAAATCACCTATGTTATTTAGGGGAGAAGAAATTATTTACTCTAAATAAGTTGGGAGAGCACTGGGTTCTTGTGTCAACATATTGAATAGTCCAAGTTTTCTCAGTTTTTAGAGCTTTTTTATTATTATTTAAATATCCTCTCCACAGGCTTCCACTTCAGCTTTGGTTCTTGTAGAAGCATAAACAGTTCATCCTGTCCTTGAAACAGTGTTAGCACAGTTTCTCACTTTACAACAATGTGTTCCACAAAAAAAAAACAGCCCAAAATGTCCTTGTGGAGACTTTTTCAACTTTGGAATACCTTCAGGAAGTGCTGATTCAGGATCTGGGCTTGGTCTTCACTGCCCTGCTGTCTTTTATGTTTGTATGTACGTTTACCTTCATCTCTTCAGTCATGTGTCCATATTTCTGGAAGGGCTTTGATATTCTTCATTCTGTCTGTGCATCTGTGTGGATGCCAACGGCCTTGTTAGTGCAGAAACTCCTTTATCTTATTTATATTGTTCTTCTGCTTCTCCTAGACCTCCAAACAAAGCAGCCACTTAGAAATACCTAAGGATAACATAGCAACTGCCCAGAAACACCATAGAAACCTCTGGGGATACCCTAGCAACCATCTAGCAATGCCCATAGCAACCACCTAGCAACGCCATAGCAACCACCTGGCATACCATAGCAACATAACTCCCTGCCAAGGACCAGCTGCCTTACAACATATTAACAACCACCTGGGATACCATAGCAATCACTTGGGATACCATAGCAACCAAGTAGAGCATGTAGCAACAGCCTAACAGCACTGTAACAACCACCTGGGATACCCTGGCAACCCCATAGCAACTGCTGGGGATGCCATAGCAACTGTCTAGCAACACCTTAACAACCACTTGGTATACAATAGCAATCACTTGTCAAGTTAAGTGGCAACCATGTATCAACCATATAGCATGTAGCAGCATCATAACCAGCTGGGATAACCTAGCAATACCCTAGCAACACTATAGCAACCACATGGGATCCCTTACCAAAAAAGTATACTTTGAGTATGTTAAGTATACTTAAGTATAATAAAAGTATTTCCCCTAAGTGTACTTTTAATTAGCAAGTACACTACAAGTATACTTATTTGGGACCAAGTTGGCCCACTTGAAGTTCAAGTACATAAAAAGTAAACTGGAAGGATACTCTATAATTTTTTGTTTAAAATTGGTATACTTGAAGTACACTTTCATATACTACTTTTTGGTAATATCATAGCATCTGTCTAGCAACACATTAACAACCACCTTGGATACCATAGTGACTGCCTAGCAACTACCGAGGATACAATGCCAACCACTTAGCAGTGCCCTAGCAGTCATATAGCAACAACCTACCAAGCACTCAGCAACCACTTGCGATATGATGGCAACATCTTAGCAACTGCCAGGGAACTACCTAAGCTGTGCAATGTCTCTTCATTTTCTTTAGTAAATTCACTTTTTTGTCTAGTTCCCCGTTACACATGCTGGCCTTTGGTAGTGCTCTCTGTTCTTATAAACCTACTTTACTTTGTTCCAGCAGATTAGTTGTTTGGGTGTGTGTGTGGTGGTGATTGAGCTTCTTGGTTAAGTGTGTTTATGCGGAAGTGTGTCGGGCTCTCTTCTCGTAGATTAACCCCGCGCTTTCTTTCTGAGCTTAGGGGCCGGTGCCCAGCCAGCCGTGATAATTAGCGCACAAGACAATTGCCCACCTTCCTCTCGGGACCATCGTTTTGTTCTCTTAATCTGCTGCTTAAATAATTAAAGTTTTGCTGAAACCCGGCTTCTACTTCCTATCCTTCCTCCCCCTTCTTCTGCACTTCTTCATCCTTCTCCTGCTTTTCATCTCAGAGGTGCTGGAGAGATGAGGCTTGTCCTTGTCTTATTTTCCTTTTCTTTTGGTGTCCAAATGACAACGTGTGAGTCTGTTACCTGTCTGATCTCACCTGTGATCCATCTGTTTGTTGCTGCTTATCTGTGTAGGTGTTAATATAAGAAAAAGACTTGTTCATGGGTTACTTTCCTTGTTGCCTCCTGTATCTATCTGTCGTATGAGTGTGATGCACAAATGTTGCAATTTAGCTTGTAGAGCTTGTTGATATAATGTGAATTATGTTCATTATGCAATCTGTTGATGGTGTTTGATTGAAAATTGTTGCAAAATTTTGACAAATTTTCTCATCCATAAAGCAACCACTTGCAGTGTCATGCCAACCTACTACCAACTGTTTGGGAACTGCCTAAACTGTGCAATCACTTTTTTAGTGGTTGCTATGGATTTAACCCACATCAGCTCATCATAAAGGCTGGTTTACTTATGTAGCACAGAGAAGGGGTTTATGGGTAAGTGTAGCATTTGGAGGCCATAGTGTGTACAAATCTCTGAAACCATTTTGCAATCTTAAATTGTTTTTTTTTTTAGATCTTAAGAAGACCTAACTATATCTTCTAATTGCAGTGGAATAAAGACCCTATTTTGTAGTTTTAATGAATTTTTAGATTTTTAGTCCCAGAAATCATAAATTTGATGTTTCACAACACTGAAGGGACATTGTGGAGACTTGTCTTACAACTCAGATGTGTGCCAGAAGAGGGTGTTGTTCAGCAGGGCAGAAACAGTGCCAAGGTCTATTTATTTGGGACTTAAACATCAAAAAGTGGCGTCATTCCTGCAAATTTGAATGATTTGACCCTTTTAAATATGCAGAACAATGAATGACTGTTTATTGTAAAGCTGAATTTTAATGTTTTTTATTCATTTACTTTGGTTCAGATAGTTACATTGATTTTATTCGATTGTGTCGGCCCTAGTGTAGTTTGTGTATCTGTGTGTGCACGTGCGCTGACCTCATTCAGCTCAGTCATCACAGCTCTTTTGCTCTAATCTCATTCTTCACGGCTGTCTCGCCAGTAACCAATCCCCTTACAGTCCCACTGAGACCATGACACACACACACACACACACACACACAGAGAATACATTATGTTATGGTTTACACACCTCTGTACACTCCAGTCCCTAGATGGATGTGTTTACAGGATGTCATCACCTGACCCCAGCAGGTCAGCACATCAGTCAACCCCACGAGTCTTCATTAAGTAGACTACAATTCCCACAAGGCTGTTCTCTTTAATTATTCAGTGTTGTTTAGGCTGTTTGTGTCTGCGTTGAGCTGTATGTAGTTTTTTAAGCTCTGATTGACAGTAGTGGAGCAATTAAGCACATAGCTGAATGACTCATGATGTATTTCAGTCCAAACCTCTCATTAGTCCACATTAAGCTCCCCCCCCCCCCCCACGTACCCATGTGTTTGTACTGTTTTGTAATTAAGTGCTGTTTTTTCTTGTATCTAACTCTGTAGTTTATTGACCGTTCACTTAAGACACAACCTAAAAAACAAATGTTCTTTTAACTCCATTCTCTGTAGATTTTGCAGGTTATGAGGAAGTCATAGCCTAGAATTGTAGGCCTTAACATGTATATTAGACCTTAATTATATATTAGGTTTAATGTTTTAATGAGGGTGGCATTGAACACACAAAAATCAGTGGTCCTGTAGAGTCCTTTGGTGGGTTGAAGCTGTTTTGGCACCACAGAGAGGACATAATGGTCATAATGTTTTTGCTCATTGGGTGTATACTTATTCCATGGCCTTACAGCTTTAACTGACCTGTTATTTATTATTTATAAGGTTTCCTCTCTACTGTGTGCTGACTGTTACAAGTACAGTTGTTGAGTATGTGTTTACAAACGCGTGTGTATCAGTTCCTAAAGTGTGTGATGACCTCCACAGTGCGGCGAGAGGATGAGGAGCTGGAAGAGAAGAAATTGGTGAAGAAAAGAATTAAAGAGCTGAAAGTTTTGGACCCCAAGATAGCACAGAACTTGTGTGAGTACACGTTCCTCAGCTTCACCATCTCACTCTCTCTCATCCTTAGGCTGTATGTGGTACCTTCTCCTTCACTTTCCTGTTTATTTCTTATGTATGAAGTGCTGACGTCATCATTGTGAAAGTGCAAGTGCACAATTATTGACCCATGTGCTTCCACAGAGGAATCTCACCTCCGCATTTCACACATCCATGCAGTGAAACACACTCTAGTGAACACAGTGCCTGAAGCGGTGGGCAGCCTGTATTCGTGGTGCCCTGGCAGCAGTTGGGAGTTACGTACCACAGAGATTTGAACTCAGATTGCTGGATTCAGAGTCCAGTGGGCTCACCAGTACACTATATACCTGGTCCATCATGGGGACTGTGATAATTAATCTCTCTCTATCTCTCTCTCTCTCTCTCTCTCTTCCTCTCTTTCTCTCTCCTGCCCATCCCTTCCTCTCTCTCCCTGCGCACACACACACACACCTCTGCAGGTATACACAGTACCAGATGTCACCATTACACACCTCGTCTGCTCTGCACACACTCGTTTATGCTGCTCCTTGCACCTGTTTATCGACTTGCAGTCAGTATCTTTCTCCTGCAACCAGTCTTGCCCACCTTGAAAGCACACTTGAACACAGTCCATTCGGTCAGCGAAGCCTCTGGATTCTGTTCTCCAGCGTCTCAGAGGCAGCACCGAGGTCATAGAGGACTTAACCTGAATGCAGAGATGTTCTGTGTTTATAATGGAACTTGCCTGACCACTTCCAGTAATATCACACTCTTTAACATCTTTCACTCACTGTGCTCTGCAATAAAACCGCTGTTCAGCCGCCTGCCAGTCCTTCCTCTGCTTTATTAAAGGCGGCAGAGTGCAGAGTGGAGCGAGTGGGCCACAATCAGAGCTTCCACAGGGCCGCGGGAGTTTGTGTAAGTGTGACAGACACGGAAAGACAACGATTTATTCTCGGATCGCGCCCGGCACCATCGGAATTTCTCTGCCGCTTCAGCTGAAGTGTGTAATGAATGTGCATGGGATTTCATAGCACTTCAAATGCAGTCCAAGAGAGGTTGAGATGCATTGATGGTGCTGTGTTATGTGAACCATGACTTGTAAATCACCTCTGGAACAGCACCAGACGACCAAAGACAAATACACTCTGTTTTTAGTCCTGTAGCTTTACACACACTGCCAGGTTTAGAGCTCCAGCTTTACCATCGAGGGCTTAGAATTGAGTGAGGAATTGAGAGGTGTTCTCTGACTCCTCCACTTCATTAGCTTTAAGTTGGAAGCTTTGTGACCTTTCGTTCATACATTACAGCAGAATGGAAGTAATCAGCCAAAGCTGTGGTGATAAATTAAGCAGATAATGGACCTGAGGAGCACGGGAGGGGTTTCCGTTTCTGTTGGATGTGTGTGACATACTCGGGAACATTCAGGTGCTAACATAAAAAACTATTCTTTATTCTCTGTCTCTCACTTTCAGCCATTTTTCTGGGTTCCTTCCGTTTGCCTTATGAGGAGATCAGGAGGATGATTCTGGAAGTAGATGAAGAGCAACTAACAGAATCTATGATCCAGGTAAGATCTCTGTTTACCTCCATCATTCACAAATGACTGATATTCAGGTCATGAAAAGTAGATTATAAACTTAAACACACACATGTTTATATGGTTTGTCTGCTGTCCTGTCTGCTTGGACTTTAAAGGTGTTGGTCATTCTTGTGGAGACAAAGTTATTGAGGGGTGGGTGTAGTATCTATATGTCTGTCGGTCTGTCTATCGGTCGGTCTGTCCGCCTGTCGGTCTGTCTGCCGATCGGTCAGTCTGTTGGTCTGTCTGCCTGTCGATCTGTCTGCCTGTCTTTCGGTCAGTCGGTCTGCTTGCCTGCCTGTCGGTCTGCCTGTCTGTCGGTCTGCCTGTCTGTCAGTCGGTATGTCTGCCTGTCGGTCTGTCTGTCAGTCGGTTGGTCCGTCAATCGGTCGGTCAGTCTGTCGTTTGGTCAGTCTGCCTGTCGGTCTGTTTATATGTCTGTTGGTTGGTCAGTCTGTTGGACGGTTGGTCTGCCTGTCGGTCAGTCTGCTGTTCGCTCTGTCTGTCTGCCGGTCAGTCAGTCTGTAGGTCTGCCTGCCTGTTGGTCTGTCTGTTGTCAGTCCACCTGTCGGTCAGTTTGTCTGTCTGCCTGTCTTTCGGTTAGTCGTTCTGCCTGTCGATCTGTCTGCCTGTCTTTCGGTCTGTCTGCCTGCCTGCCTGCCTCCCTGTCTGTATGTCTGTCAGTCTGTTGGTCGGTCAGTCTGTCGGTCTGTCTGTATGCCTGCCTGTCTGTCTGTCTGTTGGTCTGGCAGTCCAAAAACAATTAACCTGGCAACCCTGAAGCCATGTCACCAGTAGTTACTGATGCCTTCTTCATTACGCTTGTGATGTCTGGACAGGTAGATCTGATCTCTTGCTAATTAAATTGTGAACAGACATCTCAACAGATCTGACTTGAGCCTTTGGGAAGGTCTGATCAGGACCAGGATGCTCGATTGGGCTTCACTAATTCTCAGAATTTCTCATCTTTGTTTTATGGCGCGCTGACCGATCACAGGCATTTGTTCATTGTCTCCACAAATATGTTATTCCTCTCCACAAGAACTATGCCAAAGCCTTAAGAGATGTTGATGAGCAGGACCGAATTGTTCAGGTGAAGAAAAGAAAGTTTTCTTCTTTTTTTCTGACCTTCATGCCTTTCTTTCACACAATATCGGCTTTCTCCAGACCTGGCTCAGACATGACTCATGTTTTGACACCTTACAGTGTCATCTTCATTAGCTTTGTCTCATTAGAGACAGAGACTCTGGTGGAGAGCAGGGCCGGACGGCGCTGTCGCTACTGTACACACGGGTCTTCATAATGTTCTTACACTCTTTCAGAAAGCCCTGCAGGTTTCATTGTGCTTTACATTCTTGCACAGATCCCATTCTTCTTTCTTCATTCAAGCCTGTGTTCAGTAATTACCGCTGTCAGCTCAGGTCCACTGACTTACAGGGGAATATGTGTCTAATGAGATGCATTAAAGGCTCACATATCTTTCTTCTTTCTCTGTGTGCCTCCTGCATCCAAACCTCCTCATCCGCTGATGCACTTTATTTCACAAGGTCATTAGCATTCAAATACGTTACCTTATCTGCTCGCTCTCCCTGTACATCCTTTAATGGACACCAAAACAAATATCCTTCTCAGAAGCTCGGCACCGCTGAGCGTAAAGGTGACATCAATAACGATTGAACTCCACTCGTGCTTTTGATTAGGCTTGTTTGATGTGCTGAAGGGTTGCGATGTGTAAACAAGTCTTCTGCCGTCGTTTGCTTCAGCGACACCTAGCTGGCTTCGTAAATATTGGAGGTTTGGAAACCTGAGAGTCCAGCCCTCGTAGCCTGGCTTTAGCAAATTAAACAAACAGCCCGACGTTGAGCCCTTTGTCGATGAGCTGGTTATTAAAAGTGATTAAAATTTATATTGCGGCTATCGATGCTAGCGACTAGGCGGTATGGATTTCCCCCGCGGAAGATGACGGATGATTGGGATGATGTTGACGTATGATATTTGGTGAGGATTATTCTCGCTTAATGAGACTGAACTGCTTAATGATAAACCATATATCTGCTCTTTAATGAACCTACTGGAGGACGAGTGAAGGGGGGGGGGTGAGGAATTACTTCAACAAACTGCAGATAGAAGTCGATGGACTGCACCGGCAGTGTGTAGCCAGCTGAGCTTTGCTTTTGTATACAGGCCTTCCTATAGTCCTCAGGAGCTCCTATTTCTATTATGATTGAAGGTCAACCAACAGCCTCTAGAGCTGGCAGCTGTAGGTTGATTGATTTATAGACAAGTGCAGGTATGTCAGAGTTCTGAAGTCTACACCGCAAACCCTAGTCATGACATTAAAGAAGTAATGCATCTTAAAACACAGTCAACAGGTTTTCAGTCATCTGAAATGGGGGCTTCTACATTAAAGTCACTTGCAGTGGGTGATTCTGACACTGAAGTGTTTAGTTCAGATGTTTTGTGGCCAATTGTTTGAGTTTCAAACAGTTTAATGGATTAATTATATCAGCTTAATTGCACTGAGTTATGAGAATTGAGTTACATCAACATAATATTTGTGTTGTGTTAGTCAATAATTTAATACTCGCCTGGTGACAGTGGAGACAGACAACAGTGCAAGATGGAAATCAGCAGGCAGTGAAGCTGAGTTGGAAGTCTCTCTTTGTGAGATGTTACAGCTGATTGTCTGCACTGAGCAGGAACTTCTCCTACAGACTCTGCTGAAGGCTACAATACCTCACTCTTCAGAAGGTTATATATGTAATCTAAAGGTATTGATTGCTATAAAAAAGCTCCTTGAGGCTTTATCAACACGGAGGACCGTGTTATTTGACTTACTCGGAGAAATGATTGTCAAAAATCATATTCACACAATTTTCCAATTACATCATTGATCAGCCAAGATGTGCTTTAGAGTTTGCTTCTAGTGGATGTGGTTTAGGACAGTATCGCTTACTGTGAGCTCAAAAATAACTGTATATGTATGCTAATAATAATAATGATAATAATAATAATAATAATAATAATAATAATAATAATAATAATAATAATGATGATGATAATAATAAACATTGTGTAGCTGAATGCGTTATAGTTCAAAGCCACACTGTGT
>BRDA01003270.1:0-13264 GCA_036984385.1 Crenuchus spilurus
AAATACATAAATAAAGTAAAAACATTTATTATTAGTATATACACTTTTTCATGAAAAAATGTATATCTATTTATTTATTTATTTATTTATTTATATTTTTGTCATGTTTGGTCCTCCATTTATTTATTTATTTATTTATTCATTTATTTATTTATACTTTTGTCATTTTTGGTCCTCCATAGATTAGTGCCCCAGGAATGTGTGAAAATGCCCATTTGGTATCTATAAACAAAGAGCGCTCACCTGAACAAAGACCTCTCACCTCACACCTATCTCATGAATATTAAAT
Source organism: Crenuchus spilurus (assembly GCA_036984385.1). Taxonomy (NCBI): domain Eukaryota; kingdom Metazoa; phylum Chordata; class Actinopteri; order Characiformes; family Crenuchidae; genus Crenuchus; species Crenuchus spilurus. The sequence continues at coordinate 290 of BRDA01003270.1, forward strand.
CTAGAAACCACTGAATGAGTGAAACCTGACCTCACATTTCTTCATCTTTAGGAATTAAACCACAAACATTTTCTAAAAACTGTAACAACCAGTGTGTAGCCTCTGTTTACAAAGTTCTGAGCTCAAAAGTCTTGGCAAGAAATGTTTAGAGTGTGTTTTTCCACAATATATCAACATGTCTGAAGATAGGTTTTTGGAAAGTCTAGGTTTATAGCATATCAAAATATACATTTTGCTGTTGTTGTTGAATTTGTGGTGGACAAAGGCATTTGTTACACAAAAACTATTTTAGATTGGTGTAATTTGTAAAAAGTCAGAGTATGTCAGACTACATTAGATTGCTAGAAATGCCCTCAAACTCCAGAGGATCAGATTGAGTAATGCAAGGACTATGCGACATTCTCCGAGTCTTTACGGTAAAAGGACTTCGATCAGGTTGCTATGGGAGACGTGGTCCCTCTTTTGGTGGCGGCGCTTTTGCCCGTTTGTTTATGTGTGGTGGACTCAGGTCTGTTCACGCTGAGGATACTGTTACAACAAATCACAACAGCTCTCTACTGCCTATATAAGGTAAAGTATTCAATTCATAATGTACTTACATTCTTTAAATATATGTTAGTGAGCTATCCGGTCTTACACACGAACGTTACATGTAGCTGTTAATTTAAACTGAAGATTTCAGCTTAGCTATGCTAACTAGCTAACGAGTTCTTTTATCTTTTACACTGAGTCGAGTATTCCACATTTAAAACTTTTGAATGAGCAAGAGGGTATTAACTAGCTAATGCTAACTTAGCTAAACGTGTACATAATGTACCGTCAACAAAGTAACTAAAACAGCAGTAACGTTAGTAAACTCGTTTGTTTTAGGCACTGAGGTTTTCAGTCACCCTATGCCCGACTACGAGTTCATTATTATTTGCTAAATGTTTGCTAATGCTAATAAACTTGGCAGCAGTGCAAGCAGAAACGAATATTCCCTGTTGAGTACCGTCGCACTGGATATTCAACAGCAGCAGCTTTGTTTATCAGAATGAGCCAGCTAAGTCAGTTCATGCCATGCCCTGACTCATCTACAGTTAGTGAAACAGTTTAATCCATTTCACTCTGTCACTGACTAGCACAGTGCGCCTCTATCACGCCCTGACTAATACATATTTAGTGGCATTTAGTCTTGTAGATGGTAAGGAAGATGAAAGAACCTGTTGACCAGCAGAACTATATATTTCTAAATGGCTGTGTGTAACTGGAAGTAAGAGCCAGGTAGAGATTAGATGGAACACAGAACATGTCTGTCTCTGCTCAGTGAAATTAAACCTTAATCCCCAGTGTGACCTCTGCCTGCCTGTATAACCACCTATCTGCGTAGCACCTTGAATAACAGAGTCTGACTGTGACTCACACACTGCTGAGCAGGGGAGAGGAGGCCAGTGTGGCACTGATGTGTGCATGTGGTCCTCAGCAGGTAGGAAATGAATGAAGATAGTTTGAGGAATGTGATATTATGTGCACATTTTTAAACAGCAAATTATCATCTAACACATGTCTCGTTTCAGCTAGGTGGAAAATTCCATGATGTCATCGACTGAACGTACTTTACACTACTGATGGTACTCCGATGGAGAGATCTACAAACGTGACTCTTGAGTAAACCTGATTATTATGTAAAAGTGATCAGAAAAATTGGATAATTTTTCAGATGTGGCTGAGATAAGAGCCACATATCGGACTACAGCATGTGGAAGATTTTGTAAATAATGGACCTAAACATCTAAAATAAGTATAAATCCAAAAGCATTTTTCTTTTCACTTTGTTTTTTAATGTCACTCCATGGAGTAATTGAGAAGGACCTAACACTCATTCATCAGTTGACAGTAGCCTGCTCCAAAATCCAAAAAGCAAAATATCTGGATTCTGAAACTCAAATGAAGAATTGCTGAGACTGTATTCAGCTTACCATCACTGTTCAGTGGAATACCTGAGAAATCCGGACTACTGTGGCTGAAGGACTTGCTAAATCCCCCTCAGTGAGCTCCTGGCTGGAGCTGTGGGGCTACAGTCAACCCTGAGATGCTCCAGACCAACAATTACTCGCTGGTCCTGCTGATCCAGCTTGCTCTTCTGGCTTTTGACCTGTTTGTTAACTCCTTCAGTGAACTTCTGAGGGCAGCCCCGGTCATACAGCTTGTGCTGTTCATGTGAGTGGAGAAGCATAATAAGAAGGGCGGGTGGTTGGGAACAGCCTGGACATTGGTTGACATTTTCCTAACAACTGTACATTTATTTTTTGAGTGACATTAAGCATTTTCACATACATTTGACTTGCTATATGATTTTTAAGTTTACCATCTCTTTCTCTCTCTCTTTCATACCACAGAATCCAGGATATTGCCATCCTGTTTAATGTAATCATTATCTTGCTGATGATGTTCAACACGTACGTGTTCCAGGTAGGGCTGGTGTCCTTGCTGCTGGAGAGGTTCCGGGCACTGCTCATGCTCTCCGCTCTATACCTCACCCTCAGCATCTGCCTTCATTGCTGGGTCATGGTAGGTCCTTCTAGTTATTATATTACATTATAATTGATAACAATTATATTGAATTACAAGTTAGAAGTTACATTAAATTAATAAATTACAAGTAAGCTTTCACTGTAAACAGTTTTGCCAGTGTTCTAGTATAATATTCAGTCATAAAATTTCTTGTCACTGTAACATATTTCTGATATGCTTCACTCATTTTTTAATTTTAAAATTACTGACAGGTGACATTTTCACTGATTGCCTAAGCCAAAGCCTATTGTAGTCCATAAGTAATTGCCCAGTTAAATTATTTTTGCTGTTTGGCAATGCACACCAGCACTTTGAATAGCAATGTTAAGGTCAAATTACCAAATGTCCAATCTAATCAGTGAAGTGCCAGACAGAATTTTGAGGCATATTCTTGGATCTGATCTGCCAAACTTAAAATACATCCTACTGCTACAACCTGCAGTGACGTCACCAATAAAGATATGAAATACAGTTTACCAAAGTACCTTTTGTTTACCAAGTTGACTGTAACACACATATTTGCTGATGTCTTTTTTGGCTTCATGACGACCTGCTTTGATGGAATTTTGTGCCATTTTTTGGGCACTTTTTTTTTGAAAGACCATAGCAACAGAGAGCATAGGGTCTCAGAGTCACAACTAAACAACCAACTGTCCAATTACTGATGCACTGCAAAATGAGAGACTATACTTTGCTACATCAAAAATGAGAATACTGTGGAAAAAGGGAAACTGTTGATCAATATGGCTTTTAGCTCATGAAAATCAGAAATCCAGAATTTCAAATTATTAGAATAACATGAGCAATTACAGGCACATCCCACTGGGAGGAAACCCAGACACAGATCCAGAACTAGCTGGAGATTTATATCTCACTGTAGCTTGGGATTGGCCGGGATGCCTGGAATGTAGAGGTTTGGGCCACTCTTTTTTTACCTGTTGCCACTGTGACCCTCACTGGGAAAAGTGACGTGAAGATGATGAAATGATGATGGTTATTTGAAAAGTATCAAAATTAAATAAAAAATACTTGAAATATATCATTTTTACACATAATGAATATAAAATATGACTGTCTACCTTCATGAACAAAAATGAACTTCCACAATATTGTACTTTTTGGAGCCGCACTAGTAGATGTAAATTCTAATTTCAAATCCATTGAGCTGGAACCAAAATGGCAAAAGCTCTTCTTTGTCTAGACAGTAATGTAAAGCCTTTGGCAGGATTTCACTTACCGCAATACTTTAATGCATAGTGATATATGTTATTAGCAGATAATTGTTTAAGAAATTAAGCAGTTGTTCAGTGTTTAGATTTGACCAGTATTTCAAAACAGTATTGTATGGCTCATTTATTGTACTCCAGAAAAGCAGAATGCTTAGGTGGCACTGGCATTTTGTTCAAGAATATCGTTTTCATTCATTTTACTGTATTTATACCATGACAAAATTAAGCTTATGCAAATGCAGGTAGATTTAATTTCATTTTATAATTTAGTGCATCAGCATAAATGCAAAGTAAAACTATTGTAGTTATATTATGCATCTCTGTGTAAATAAAAATCTCATGACTTTGTTACAGAATCTGAGATGGATGGAGTCAAATCGTTTTGTGTGGACTAATGGCTTACAGGTTCTCTTTGTGTTCCAGAGAATAGGTGAGAAAGACATGAAGAATTTTTTGGCCAAAGATAGCGTTAAGATTCAAGTCCCCTTTCCCTGTTTGTTAATTACTATCTGATTATTTCAAATAAAATATCAAATGCAGATTTATTTAAAAAAAAATACTAGTTGCTGGTATTTAACAAATTATCTGGTGTTGTTTCATACAGCTGCTGTATTGTATTATTACTTCTACAAGCGCACAACAGAGTACCTTGGAGACCCAAGATTATATGAGGATTGTCCTTGGCTTCGTGATGCTTTTGCACGAGCTAGACAGTGACCCACGCCAGAGGAGCAGCATGATGAATGACAGTCAGGACAATTTGAGACAATTGTAATGAAAGACATTTCATTGGACTGATGTGCTGTCTTGGATCAACATAAACTAAGAGATACAAAATGAATACCTGAGCAGGGAAAGAGGCTCGTGTAGAGCCTGAATATGCACAAGTATGGAATACCTTACTACACCAGCAGCTTTTTTGAACCTAAAGGTAAGGTAAAAAAATACAGCAGTAAGTAAATCTGTCCAATGTTTTATAACATACTACTGAAGCTGGTTTTTGGTATGAAACTGTGGTCCACTGAAATAAAAAAGCAGCATCCAGAATATCCAGGTAATTAAGTTTAACCAAATGAAAGGTGCTGTTTCAACTGCTGATCTTTATAGATCCGTTTCACAGTAGGGCTGTCACAATCATGAAATTTTATTTGACAATGAATTGCCATATCAATAATTGTGATTGTTTATTTTGTTCACTGTATGCACTGTTGAAGTGTAAGCCTAAAGTGGCCAAATGACCTAATCAACTGTCCTGCTTCCTGTTGGTCAATACTCAGTAGCTCCAAGCTGACATTTTAGGCTCAATAAACATGAGTCAATTGCTGCCTTCTGATGGTGTTATATCACTAAATATGAGCTGCTTTTGTTTTCACATCAAAGATGACATCTCAGTAAAATCTGCTTTATTTTGATTTACATTTCTTCAACATAATGAATCTTTTTTTCATCATTTATAATTTTGATACTTATAACTGCAATCAGGTGATTAATTGTGACAGCCCTAAGTCATGGTACCACATGTTGAACACTGTATTGGGTAATGTTATTATTCAGTACTTTATTCTTAAGTACATTACATTTTATTGTTTTGATTTAATGGAAGCACCCATTGAAAGATGATAACACTAATGGTGATATTTTTTGTAAATGTCAGCCTGCCTTTCCAGAGTTTTTGTCAACAGAATAGATTCTGATAGTCATTTTTAATACTTTTATATGTTTGGTCATCAATGTGTTCTTTTTTTACACAGTATGTTCATTAAGACCATCACACTAGGTCCAGGATTTTTAAATGAAAAACATCTCAAAACTGACCAAAGTGCCTCACTCCAATTCAATCTGCATGTTGTAGTAGTATTGTCTGCAGTACTGTAATATACATTAGTAATATTACCACACTGGTTGATAAAGACTGATAATAGGTTGGCTTAAACAGTCAAGCATAGCATTTACACTGTGTACTTCTTATGTTAATGTGATCATCAGCATCTTGTTGAAATAAATGTGTTTAAGTATACTGACTATGTAAGTGTTACTCACCAATGTAGGAACTACTACAAATGTCACTCTAGCTAATAGTATCCAAAATGGCATAATTGTAAACGTGCTCAATTACTGTATGGGTTGCAGGCCATGGCCTTGTAAGACTGGCCAAGATTGTAGCACTGACAGACTGCTCTATTCTTATCCACAAGATTAAGATGGGATTGGGGGGTTTAGGCACCACAAACAGCCTTCCAGACGCTTATAGCCCAGTGTTTTCAAATACCCAGTCAACACATCCCACTGCCTCTGAGCAGGTGGGGTAAGATGTTGTGGACCTGCAATTCCAGGAAAATGTACAATGGCTTAGACAAAAATACAAGTGATCCAGGACAAAGTTTTCCTACTTTGATTAAATACTCTTAGGGATATGGCCAATTGGTAACATGCACCTAAGCCACTGTGCTTTTCTTTAGACATTGGCTTTGCATATGATGCTTTGTCTCTGTAGAATTGTCATTGCAAATTAAGCTAAACTAATGGTTTATCTGGAAAAGCAAACCTTTACACAATGAAACAATAAATACAAACTAACTGTATTCTGCATGAGAAGCTGAGAATCTTTAAAAAATACTAAGAAGTGAAGTTCTTACAAAATGTGTTTTATTTGTGAAATCAATCCCAGTCCCAACATCCTGCCAGTGCAAAGTCCATTCCCATTCTCAGTGTGTGTGGTACAGTTTGAAGCCCAGAGGAAGTGCCGAGCCATTGGAATGTTCTTGACTCAACCTCTTTTTCTGCAACCTATAGTACAGAAAACACATACCAGTAAGATTAATTCAGTAAATCATGTTTGATGTGCTATGCATCAATTTTTTTTATTTTTTAAATTGGTGCCTATGTACAACCCCAAATTAAAAAAAAACGTTGAGACAGTACACACACTACTTTCAACACAGTTAGTATGTACTTAGACATCTCATGTTGTGTCTCATCAACATTTTTATTTGCTAATATACATCCAACTGAGCATATACATGCATTTCAGGCCTGCAACACATTTCAATAATGTTGGGATAGTAAAGAATTGTACTTCCACACTGGCATTGCCTTTCTCAACATTTAAAAGATGTATTGGCACTGTCAATATGAAGTGGTGTAGCGTTTCAGGTGTTATTTTGTCTTAACAGTATGGGATTGTTATATTTTTAGTTTCAAAATTCTCAACACTTTCTCCATCAGTGGCAGGTCAGTCTTGATCCTTTTTTGCACAGTAGTTTTAAGTGACACCAAGATGTTACAGCCAAGCCCTCCTAAGTAAAAACCAGAGGTGGTGCTATAATTGTCATTGGCTTTGTGAATAGACAGCTTGATATAACATTGGCTAGAATCTCTGCCACAAGCAAGTACACAAAAAGTAAATACAGCATGTAGCCAGATAAAATAATGTACAGTGTGCACTTAAGTTCACAAGTGAAATTTAACGTTATATTATTCAAATATATTTTATACTTTATATGAAGGCTGAAATGCTGAGCTCACAACCCACATGGGAGGCTGCGGTCTCTCTGCTACTCCCCACCTGCAATGGGCTACTCTTGCTGACCATCAAGGTAAGCTAAAATCATCTCAATCAGTGGACACATTAAATATTTAAAAAATTTTGTTGGGAATTTGGTTGTAATTTTTTTTTATTTAACAGGTTTCTGAAATCATTAATATTTACATGAAGCTGAAAAATAACAATGGCTGTTCTGCCATAAAATGAATGAAATCCCTAAATGGATGAATGAATGAATTACTTCTGTTTGTATAGTTGAAATAACTAACTTGTAAAATGTTATGGCACTAATTAACAAGTGTTAAAAATGAATTCTGACATGTTTGAAGTTTCACCTTCAGACATAAATTCCAACCCAAAGTAACAAGAAGAGAACGCCAAAACCCATAAAGAGTGAGGCGACCAGTGAGATGAGCAGCTCCTTGTATACATCTCGTGTGTATTTTGTTGATGTGACCTCATACCTGGAACAAAATGGGTTAAGGATAAACACTGCAAACTAACTATTACACATGCTAACAATAACTTTACATTTGCCTAATTTTTCTTCCTAATATTTATTTTACTGGAGGCTAAGGAATATTTCAGCACTTCAGTCAATTTTGTCAAGTAATTATAAGGTTTATCATTCATGTTGTAAAGGATACACAAAGAACCATGCTGTGAAGAACATGCCAATGGCAAGCAACACCACAGTGAGGTGGGGGAACACAGCCGGGTTCACCGGGCTGGTGTATCGGGTCATGGCTTCCAGTTCCTACACAAAAAGATGAAAAGAAATGTGTATTCAATGCTGTAAAACACTACATTAAAAAATTCTAAATGATCTACACTCATTTGATTGAACTTTACATCAGTACTTCCCGATCCTGATTTTAGTTAGTTCTCTAATAATTTATTTCAGCACTAAAAAAAAGTTAAACTGATTTGGTGGGTCAGGTCAGCTGGGAGCAGGAAAATGTGCATAGCAGCATGCATGTATATTACAAGTTTGGATACCGTCTGAACATTCAGAGATTTATCATTATTAAAAAACTATTGTAGATTAACGAGAAAGTCTTCCAATATATAAAGAAATACATATAGAATTATTTAGTAAACAAAAACGTTTTAAACAAGCCAGAATATGTTTTATATTTTATATTCTTCAAAGAAGGCACTTTCACATGTGCTAGTAATAGTAGTAGGCTCTTAGATGACAGCTTTCTTGCCATTTTCTCAGTCAGCTTTATGAAGTAGTCACCTGGAATGTCTTTCAATTAATAGCTGTGCCATGTCAAGTGAATGACTTACATTTCCTGCCCTCTTTATGTGTTTGAGGCCATCAGCTGTGTACCTACTTTGAAGAATCTAAAATCTAAAACACATTTTCGTTTGTTTAACACTTAAGTTTACTACAGGATTCCTTCAAATTAGAACACTGAATGAGAAAGTGTATCCAAACTTTTGACTAGTACTACATGCACTAATATATACAATTAAACATGTATATGTATTTATATGCATCTCACCAACCCCAGTCATTAAAATATCCAAAACAAACTAACCAAGCTAACTAATGCACTGAGCGAATAAACGATTCCTTTGACGTTAAAGACCTGTGCTGAGAAGTCGGGAGTTGCGGAAAACGACCTTCCCTCAGCTAAGACAGATATCATATATGCGCTAGATATTTAAAAGTTTATATAAGTGTAGCTAGCGCTAGCCAGGTTAATGTTCATTTGAATGCTAACAAGCTGTCACACGAAAAATGACCAAAATGTAAGTCCTAAAACAAAATGAGACCTGCTAAATGAGACATACACATTCCTCGCCTATACAATAAACCATGTTCATTCACAAACATGTCTTGATAAATAGTATTGATATCACAGAGTGCAGAGAAATCTTACCATGACGGCTAAATAGTCTATTCTCTCCGACAGCGTCAGGAAGAGCCACGTATGTGAACAGAAGAGATCTCACGAGATTTTGAGGACGGGCGACGGGAGAATATATTTCATTTCATATTAAAAGTCTTGAACAATTACTTCTGTCTGTGGACAGCACACACACGGTGTTAGTTACTAAACTAAATTGGTTTCATTGTTTTTTATTTTACAATAATTTAATACAGTTAGTGTGTTTGTATATCTATCTGTATATTACATTTAAAACATCACGAACAAACTAACTGCTACATAAAAAAACAAGAAAAGCTAATTAGTTGTATAAAAGAGTAATATACAATTTTTTAAAATGCCAAACTACAATGTTTTTCGTGTAGCATTTGAGGATTGCCATTTTACAGCAGGCAAAAGGCAGCAGTTAAAATGCAGTATTTAAAATACATTAAAAGGCAGGATTCCGTTCTTTATTTTTTATTTGGGGCACAAAGTGCTCAATTTACTTTTTTATCACAGTAAACAATGTTTTATATGAGTAAAATATAGTTTTATTAAAGTAAACAATGCTTTGTTAGAGTAAAGGTGCACAAATGGTAGATCAGTAGTAACTAATACTCCTGATGAAATTTTTTCAGGTAACCTGAAAAAAATCAGAATTTGTTTTGTTCTCATGTACTTTTAACCACCTTCATCACAGAGTTACATAGAATTAATTTGTAAGAAGTCATTTTTACACATTTATATATGCTGTTAGTTACCAATGTAGACATTATAGATATTGTAGATATTATCATATCATACTGAGATGAGTGGCTTTAATTACAAATTGACTACAAAAGCTAGATTTTAACCCACGATCTAAGAATTACTAGATAAGTAGTCCAGTCCTCCGCTCAACCAACTGAGCAATCAAACCTGACTGGTGATGGGGAATGAAAACAGAATGCTTTAAACCCTATGATGTCATTAATTACAAATTGACTATAAGTGCTAGATTTGAACCCACAATCTAAGGATTACTAGATAACTAGTACAGTATTCTGCTCAACCAAGCTATCAAATCTGACAGGAAATGGGCAGGGAAAGTCATATGGTGTCCTTAAGCTCATGATTAATAAACTTTGCTAGTTTTTGTGCCCATGTTTCCTGGCTCTTAGTATATAAAATAATTTTTAAACAAAAAGTTTGCTATCAGGACATTCTCTATGAACATTATTATCTTCTTTTCTGCACAGCCACAGTATGAATCTTTTTTTTTTTTTCTTATTTTCTTTTTTTATAAAATCTTTTTTTTCAGTTGTGTGACAATGGCTAATTGTGTGACAATGACTTAATAAGGTGTAGGAACAAGATTAATCCTAAATTGTGGCCACTCATTAGGATCTTGTTGACATGTATTAATAACAATACAATTTTCTACAGACATTTTCGGTAAAGGTAGTCAGTGTAAAACATTTAAAAATGAATGTAATAAATAAGATAGTATAATAATATAATTTTTAAAAATAATAAGAAAATAAATAAGATCAGTAAAATGACTGGCTTCTTAATCAAAGTCTAATCCTTGCTGACTCATTCACTATAGTGTTAAATATCTCACATCATGGAGAAGGAAAAATTATGAAGCCAACCCAAACATCTGAGTGCATATTTCATTTTATTGACATTTGAAAATTCCATAAATAAAGTAATAATGCTTCACAATCACACAGCAAGGAGATGGTAGACTGAATATTGGATACAGTCTAGTTCATTGAACCACAACAGACATAAATTACTTCTCCTTAAGTTTAATCTTATCCAAACTCTCCACGCATCTGCATTTACCCTTACTTACCACTCACTCCAATATCACACACAACACAAAACACCATCCACACTGTCCTCTGCAGCCTAGTCAGCTAGTCCTCACCCTGAAGGTATATCATGAAAGAGCACAAGCTTTTGAGAAAAGCAAAATGTGAATGATGAGCCATTATGTTCTAGTACTGTTTGTTTAGCAAGGATATCCTTTGACAAAATAAATAGCAAATTACAAGGAACAATCAAATATAATTTATATTGATAAAAACTAATGCTACCTCAACCATGAAATGGCCTGGAATACATCCTCCTAAATAAGAATCAGAACACTGTCTTCATAAAACAGCAATAAAATTATTTTTCATTTATTTCATGTTCTGCAGTGGTACAACGGCAGAAAAAAGAAAGAAAAAGAGACAAAGTGCAGCATTATGTAACCAGTATTGAGTCATTTAGTACCTACTACTAAATCATTTGGTTTGCATCCCATAACCCACAATATACATTATTTTCTGTTACAGGCAAACTCTGCAAAAGAGCTAAACAAAAATAACACAATAACATCAGGTCCTGGGCAAAAAATCAGCCAAACCCCAAAACTGCAAAATATGAAAAGTTTCAACCACTTTGTGTGGGATAGCCTTTCCTTTCTTAAATATTGAAGTCTTGTGGATAAATTTGCAGACAACTTTTCCAGTAAGAAGAGTCATTGTTGTTTCACTCAAAATCTTCAAACAAAAAAAAGCCCTATCCACAGTGCCCAGGTAGTTGGTAGTGTGCCTTGCTCAAGGGCACTTCAGTCATGACCTACCTGGGGATCAAACTGGCAACCTTACAGTCACAAAACCAGAGCCCTAACCACCAGGCCACACCTAGCCTCAGAGATAGTAGAGATACATTCACCAGATCTTGAAGACCATCACCCACTCTGTTGAACCACTCTAAATCAAATGTTAAATTTTTCCATGTCTCAGCTGAGTATTTTCTTTCTTTCTGCTAATTTTTAATTAATTACTTTAAACGATAATGTTTGCAGTTCTTGGTTTTGCTCAATTCTTGCCCAAGAGTGTATAATAAATTAAGCACATATGTCTACAATGTATCTGTCATTATAACACATGTAGAAAACATATGGTGTGTTGACAGACTCAAAAGCAATAAACACAGCCTTAACAGCATCTCTTAAGATGGCAACACATTATATGCAGTTTAAGAAGGACACATGTGATGGTAGTCTTGTGTAGCTGTACTAGTCACATACTGAGATTTACACATGTTCACAGTACTCTAACAGGCAGGCAGAAAATACTGTGTTCTAGAGTCACTGGTGTTGCAGTTTACTATTATTTTAACAACAGTACTGATACCTTTACTGACATTTCACAGAAAAGTGGACAGGAATCTACTACCAGAGTTACCACAGTAGGAATATTGACTCAGATGAATAAAATACCCTGTTTGGTGCAAACATGTTGCAACAGTCTGCTTTGATTAGATACTGATGTAAATGTGTCATATTGTGGTGATATTGTATCAAGATGTCTAGATTCGCACAAAGCTCAGAGTTACGGAATATCTGCTAGAAACAAACTGATGCTTCAGTTTATGTTACATTCTGTAGGAATATCAAAGTCTGATTGTCATGATTCTCTCTGTGTATTTATTTAAAAGAGCTTCAGAGCTACATTCTGCAATGATGTTGTGTATAAACAAGCCCATCCAGCTAGCATCATTACCCTGGGCCACATTCAGCATACAGATCTGGTCCAAATAATGTGATGAATAACTGCCCATAAGTGGACCTGATGTGGCTGAGATATATATATATATATATAATGCATTTTGGTATTATATACCTGAACAGTGCCATTAATAATTCTAAACAATACAATTATTTTTATAAAATATTTCAATTGAATATTTGTAAATAATTGATATTTTGCTATTTTGTCATAGCTCC
>BRDA01003270.1:13274-29077 GCA_036984385.1 Crenuchus spilurus
ATATATATATATATATATATATATATATATATATGTTTATGACAATATATATATATATATATATATATATATATATATGTTTATGACAATATATATATATATATATATATATATATATATATATATATATAAAATGCATTTTGGTATTATACCTGAACCTGATATTATTACCTGAACAGTGCCATTAATAATTCTAAACAATAAAATTATTTTTATAAAATATTTCAATTGAATATTTGTAAATAATTGATATTTTGCTATTTTGTCATAGCTCCTATTGTGTTAAATCTTGCTATTAATATTTATACAGTTTTGCATCCATTAGCCAATTCTGGACAGTCAGTGGTACGTGGGCCTGATCTGGATGCTGGATGTTGTCCAGGTTTGGGCCGCGTCAGTGTACTAGCTGGACATGTATTAATGTCAGTAGGATATCCTGCACACGGATTCTGTATTTGAGCATATAGTACAATGTTGTTACACTACCTGTGCTGTTCATTTGTGAATAAATATATATGAATAAATAAAAATGAAACTCACACACACTTAAACAGACATGTCCTGTGGTTTGGGTATTTGGCAATGATTGATTTAAAGTCTTATACTTTAGTTTAAAACAAGATCATGCAAACCTAATGAAGAAGACAAACAAAATTATTACCGATTCTGTATTCACAGACTTGTGTATGTATTGTAACTTAGGTATATTCTGGGCTTTGGAGCAAAAACATACATGTGTAATTTATATAGTAGGTGCACCATTGTTAAATGTTACCCAGTCATTACCAATCTGTATGTTTTCTCATAACTGTTTACTGTATTTGAAGTTCTGAGTAATGGAAGCTGGTCCAAAAGGGTCAAGGCAACATCTACACAATGCTACAGATATGCAGTATGTGCACAGTGAGCTCAGGGGGTGGAGCGTGAGATGGAGAAACAGCAATCACTGTGTCAGAGCTTGGAGGACATCCTTCACGAGCATCGTACCAATCACCATCTTTTCACAGTTCACCGTGAGCAGGGCCCCTCCACCCTCCTTCCTCGCTACGGTGACCAGCACAAGGCTGCCACTGCTGACTGTTTTCCCAGCAAACCTAGACACCGGTGAGGAAGGAGGAGGAGGAGGAAGAGGAGGGCTGAAGTAAAGCAAGTTCAAGAGTGCAACAGGCCAGAAATTCAGACAACAGAAAAAAACAGGTAGAAATGTGAGGACCATATTAATAAAGATTCACTTCCTGGGCATTAACTAAGCCTAGACTGAAATGGTGAATGACCATTAAACATTCTTATTAGTCTAGACATAGGCTTAATCAAGGTCTGGGAAAACAGGCTTAAAGGCACAGTATGTAGTTTCCAGCTACATTTAGTGGTTTAGTTTCCATATTGCAACCAACTGAAGACTCTTTCCACAGCCCCTCCCTTCCAAACATGAAGGAGTCTCTACGGTGGCCGTAAGATGTCCTAAATCTTTGATACTCCCGAACGCGATGTCTAATAGCAGCTTTAGAGCTGGTGATATGTCAAGTGGTAAGATTAATTTTAATTAGAAATTTAGGAAATGTAATATGTAAAATTATCAGCTACAATGCAGACGAAACATATTTTCTACACTTCAGTAATGCTATTGTAAACGTTAGCTGTTTTCTGTACAAACAAAGTACCAAAAAAAAACGCATCAAACTGCTTCACTGTAGACAGATAATGCAGGCAGGATACACATTTTTCTCTAGTCAAGGTAAGCTTGCCATGCTCTGAAGAAGGCACTTCAGCCGATACGTAAGCTTCTAAATAAAGTTATGTATTTTTAGACCCTCAGAGCCATAATGTCAGCTCTCTCAGTGTGTTAGCTTGGCTAAATCTAACAGTTCACACAACAAGCTCATATTAGCTAAGCTCGCGAACTAGCGCACAGCTACGAATCTCCCGTTCCACCTTAAATGCTACAGCAGTGTTCAACTCCGATGCGCTACAATGTCCTGCAGCACCATTAATGGGGGAAAAACACTGCGCACACGAATATGAAGCTAAGTTTCATAATGTTTTCTTTTCTTTGACAATCAAAGTTGTGTTTTCTCTTCTTGATGAGCATAAGAATGTTCCGCCATCTTTACAAATAAACCTTTCTTCATGCTTCTCCTCCATGTTTTTCTTCTTCTTGAGGTATATGTGTATTTCTTCTTCTTCTCCTGTTTTATGTCAGCCAACAGTAAAACAAAGCTACAGTGCCATTGAATTTGAGTGGCCAATATCGTCATTACAACACAAACGGTTTTTCAGTTTGGTAGACTTGTTTGTCCTTTGCGAACTACTGTAGAAACATGATGATGCAACATGGCGGCCTCAGTCGGTGTTTGACCCGCCACAAATGTAGATATAAACAGCTTATTCTAAGATAAAATAATCAAACGACTTCTTACTTTATAATGATTAGATGTGTTTTTAATAAGTTTTATTAGTGATTATCTTAAATTCTGCTAAAAGATAACCTGAAATATTACATACTGTACCTTTAAGTCATTATATACAGTATTAACACACTTAATAAACAATTGATGTCCATTCATCAGAGAAGTTACTGCTGTCAGAACAAAACCTTGTATCTCAAAAATAGTAACTTTACAAAAGAGGGGATTTTTTTTATTTTATAACATGAATATACAGACAACACTGACACAACAACACATTTAAAACAGAAAAAAGGAGAAAGAAAAAAAAGAAAAAAGGGGAATACAGAGAGAGAAAGAGAAGAAGCTTGTAAAATAAAACGCACGTCCTTCTACAAACCAATCAGTGTCGAGTGTAGGAAGATGCACACCACTTAAGTGATGACAACATCATGTGGGCATGTCATAATAAAAGTCTTTGGTGTGCTCGTAATAATGAAGTGTGAAAACAAACCTAATAGGACCAAATATATATAAAGTAACAAACACACGAACCTTAGTTCGGACCATGGTCCGGACTTTCAGGTGTGAAAGCACCCTAAGCCTACTTTTAAACTAAAAACACTATTATATAATTGCACCAGTTAATGACAATGTACACTACTACTACTAAAGTAACATTTAGTAAACATTTACTAGTTTGTTTTGGTGCATCTTCAAAAATTTGAATATCATGAAAAGTTTTTGTTCATAATTTAAATTAAAGAGGTCAAAAGTCACATATTTTATATTCATTATACATAATGTCTATTTTTGTCTTAATGCTGACACTGAATAGCAATTTATTCAAACCTGAAATAATTGTAATAATTTGAGGATTTTCATGAGCTATAAGGCAAACTGGTCAACAGTAAAAAGGCTTACAATTGATCACTTTATGATGTCACTTTACATATAATGAATATAAAAAAATACTGCTTACCTTTTTCAATGAAATTATGATTTTGATGTGGCACTGTGTAACTCACATCATCATTGGTAAAAACCAATCATCTATGCTGTGGATTTATAAGGCATAACATAGACTTCTGACACTTATCACTGAATGTTATCTATCCTGTTTATTTTCTTTGTGCGTTGAAGAAAAATGCATTTGAAAATCTATGAATACAGAAATAAATAAAGATAAAATTCAAATGTAATTTCTTATCCTTGGTTCCCAAATGTATTGCAGAGAGTTCATACATATAAGAGTGGGCTTTCAGTGTGAGTTACCTGCTCTCTTTGTCTGAACCGCAGGGTACTCTGCTGAGGTTAGCTGTGGCTGTGACTCTCTCTATGATGGCGTGATCACTCTGACACTTCTCCCCTAGAGTCAACTTCTCTGAGATCTCATTCATTCCCATCAGCTGACCTGCAGATGAGTGAATAAAACATCAAATGATCCAGTGTACACAATGAGCACAAGTGACGGGTACATCCAACAGAGTGGCAGGGCCAGTGCACCTTTAACAGAAAGGAGAACCACTAGTCATCTCATCTAATATAAAAAAAGGCATTGAAATCAATTTCTGAATTGACTGGGATGTGTAAACTCTATAGAAAGTTTGTAAAATAACTATGTGCACTAAATATCACAGAGTAGACTACACTGTGGTTCTTCATAGTGTCTATACAGTAAAATCCACAATGTTGTATTGATTCTTATCAGCATTTTGGGTTGTGTTGCTGCTTCTGATGCTGCCTATACATTCACACTAGTGGGCAACAAGAGTCATCATTTCACTGTTCACTATTACAAACAAATGTAACAAATGACAAACCAAATTTCCCATTTTTTTTACTTTATGCAAATGATGGCGCAGTGATGTGACATGATTGGATTGAGCAAAATTATTGAACCACTCAGATCCCCACCCTCTCCAACCTATAGTTTTTGTTCCGACTTGCATTTCTTTACTGTTCTGACTTGTGTCTTGTAAAACTATGAGGTATAAACTTGCAAATTTACAACAGTTTATACAGTATTTTCAGCAAACCATATGGTAGACTGTTTTGTAATTTAGTTATGTTTGTACAGACACTCTTTGTTTTTAGAATCTTTGTATTGTTTTGTTTGAGAACTCATCTCAGTGGTTTTTACTGTTGCAAGAATGAATGTCAGCTACCAATCAATTTTATATAGATAATAATACTGAACTAATGACCACATTGAACAGCAGCTTTAAACACACTTACAAGAGAAGATCTTCATGTGTCTTGAGTGATTTGTCACCTGCTAATGTGAATGTATAGTTTTTATACACTAGCTTAAAGGCGGACCTGCCTTATTAAAACATAACTGGTAGTTATCAGTTGTAGTATGTCTAAGTAATCTTAAATGTTGCTGCAAAAAGAGTTTAGACAATCCATTTCCTGTGTGGGCATTCCCAGAGTGCTTCCTGCTGGAACGTGTATGGGATATTTTGGAGCGTTAGTGGCTTTGTGAGGCTCATTCCTGGTGGGATGCAGCAGACTGTTCACCCAACGTTCCGTGAGACAGCAAATGCACAGTTATGGTCACTGTCACCATGGGAAAAGATAGGTCTGATAATGAAGGGAGCGGCTAGAAGCAGAGGGAGCAAGATAAGAGGGACTGACGATGTGTGTAGTGGGGTGGGCGGGGGTAGGGGTTGAGGCAAGTGGCAAACTATCAGCATAAAGGAACCAGGTCCGTAGGAGGAACTTACCATGTAACAGTGTCTCTATTGGATGGCAATAGAATAAACCCACACACAAAGGGAAACATGAAGAATATGACAGAGGTTTAAATATACACAGTCATTACTTTCAACTGGTGTAGAGAGGCACACTGATGTAGGTCCAGTGTTGCTTAGCAGTTCAAATTTAAACAGTGTGAAAGAATGAATGATCTGATGGATGGTAAAACTTGCTCTATGTAGCATGTAAATGGCACACCCATTGTAGGACACTACTCTATATGCTAGCATAAAGCATATATAGTAGCGCTACATGCTAACATAAGGGCAACTGCTTGTGCCAGCCTGCCACTAGACCAGTCTAGAATAAGGCTGGCTAAAGGCAAGGAAAGCTGATAAAATGAATAAGCATTTATTCATTTTATAATCATTGTTAATAATTTATTCTTTAATATGCATTGTTAACTAAAACCTCTTAAGTAATCAGAGCTAGAAATAATCCAGTGATATCTGATAGATGCAAAGCAAAGCTTACTTCAGCACAGGAGGAAATGGAAGGGAAATGTCTGATCTCACCTTGCTCCTTCTTAAACTCATTCTCTGTCAGAAATGCAGGCATCATCAGTTCTCCCACTGGTGGCTGGATTGACACGAAGAACTTCCGGGTATTAGTGCTGATAAAAACAAAAAGAAAGACACAATATTCACAATAGTAATTCTTATGGTTAATCAGACTTGGCTTCAACCATTAAAGTTCAGCCAAAGACCTCAGGTGTTACTCTGTGACCAGTTCTGTTTTTAGTATGATCAGTGAAGAAGTTGGGATTTGAACAGAAGATGCTGTAAAATATAAATATAAAAATATAAATATAAATTTTATATAAGCAGCAAGTTGCTGCCTACTTAGTAGTGCACCCCGCAAAATGAAAATAGTGTGAAAAAGCTCATTTGTGTTCATACTTTAATTCAAAAAGGTAAACTGCCATACTGTATATTTTATATTCATTTCATGTAAACAACATTTTCAAGCCTTATTTTGCTTTAATGTGGATAATGTTTGAATAGTAATTTACATATACTTTACATATACATACTGATCAACAGCAAAACAAAAAAGGCTTGAAATGTCAATTTACCTGTAATGAATATAAAACATATGACCGTTTACTTTTTCACTGCAACTCTGACCAGGATTTAACTCAAGTTAATGTATGATTTTTTTCATGATATTCAAATTTTTGGAAATGTATAATTTTTTTGATGTGGCACTGTAATTGTCAAAGTTCACAAAGATTACTTGGATATGCACAGAATGCTGGTGAGACTGCAAGTCTTGGCAACCAAACACTCAAGAGTATAAGCTTCAGAATAGCCAATTTTGATAACTATAGACTTTAGAACTTGCTGGTAAAACACAGAACACATTTAGCATTCATTTGTCTCAAAGAAACAAATCCTTGTCTGGATGTTAATGGCAAAGTACAAGATGCTGACAGTCTAAAAAGATCAATAGTAAAGATGATTTTCTGAAGTGAAAGTCTGTTGCTTACCAAAGCTGGAAGTTGGCTGCTTGGGTGGAGTCACAAAAATCAATACCCATTACCACATTAACTGATTCACCTGCAGGTAACACCTCTGAGGAAAAAAGATCACAGAAATCAAAATCAGTCAAAATGTAATTAAGACAAAATGTACTACAAATTAGACTGTAAACATTTTGTGTAAAATAAAATACACCCTATTCTGCATTAACATATTGAAATATTTATTATCAAACCTGGGAGAAAAACAACTTATGTATGCAAACAACACTAGAATAATAACATTATGATGCATGTAATTATACTTTAAAACTTAAAAACCTATATAAATATAATACTGCAGAGCAGTATGCACTATATATGTCAATACACGTGATTATTGCAGTTGTGATGCTGAATGATGCTGGGACTGTGATAAATGCAGATCACACGGTTTTGACTGCACTTTACTCAGATTTTATGCATACAGTTTTTATGTTCTAAACTATTTTTTTGCTTACAATATAGCAATATATCACAATCTACTGAATTGTAATGCCTGTATCATGATGCATATTGTACCACCAGGGTCTTGCCTGCACACAGCTGTATTACCACATTCCATTTATAATATTATTCTGTAAGGGAAAAATCTGTGAATGCTGAATGGCTGACCAATTTCGGGAAACTCCTTGATCCTCATGCCAGACTGCAGTTTGGGATCTTCTATGTGTAAGCTCTTGGTCTCAGAAGTGGTGTTGTTGGTGAACTGGATCTGCACAGCCACCATGTGAGGGTCAGGGCTGAACGGCTGTCTGCTGAAGCAATACTCCACTGCAAGACCCTCGCCTGTGATCCGGTGTAACAGCTCATACATCCTCACTGAGCTGGACGGGGCAATGGTCTAAAATTACAGAGGGCACAGAAACAATCACGTAAGCTGACAAAAGGTATGAATTAGAATGGTTTGAAATGTTCTAAAAAAACAGATAAATAATGCAGCGGTATATGAGACTCACGGTGGGGGCAAGTACAGTGTCGGTCAGTGACAGGCCCTCTAAATCAGTCACCAGGCTGTTGGACAAAAAATTGTTGACGGGGGTCACTTGAGGTGAGGGTGTTGGGTCAACTGAGGAAGAGAGAATAAACAAAAATCTACATCACTTTGGCCAAAGAGTGAATTTGAAATATGCAAAACAATAAATCGACAGATCACTTACAGTCATCCAGGTCTAGCAGTGACATTTCCTTGGTCTCTTTCTTGCTTTCTTTTTTGGTCTGCTTTGGAGGGGGCTTTGATGTAGCTGTCTGTAAAACCAAAAGAAAGCAAACAAATACAGATAATGGCCAATGAAAAGCACCTTCTCTGTCTCACTGTTATAATGGGGAAATGGCTGAGCA
Source organism: Crenuchus spilurus (assembly GCA_036984385.1). Taxonomy (NCBI): domain Eukaryota; kingdom Metazoa; phylum Chordata; class Actinopteri; order Characiformes; family Crenuchidae; genus Crenuchus; species Crenuchus spilurus. The sequence goes on from BRDA01003270.1 coordinate 21,279, forward strand.
TGCAAAATCAGCCTGAGACAATGAAATTTGTGTTGTTTGCCAACAGGGCAGTTTTTGGCTGATCATGCCTGTATCTGGACAGTCCCAGTGGACAAAAGGTATAAATCCTGTCTGGTGCCAAAATATGCTTTGTTAGAGACTCATTCAAAATAATGTTTCTTTTTTGGACTTTCTCCAACATACTGTAGTGTTTTTCAAAAAATGCATTTTGGTAGTGGAAAAGCCATTTCAGTGTGGAAGGACAAAATGTATGCATTTACCCAATGTATCTGTCAGCACAGACAAGGCCATAGCTAAATGTATTTTTGCTGCTGTTCTCTAAAAGTAAATATTGGAGGAATTATTATGTCACTGAGAGACAGAGAGAGGAGAAGCCACTGCACACTTATGGGCACCTCTTGCAATTCTCCAATGAGACTGTTCTGCCCCGTGCTGCTATCAGTAACTTCCTCTTGCTGCAAGGTGGTGGGTAGCTGCTTGGGGGGGCAGGGCTATGGAGTCATAAAGGAAGGTGAAGGGGTTACAGAGAGACACATGAGGTGATCAGAACAATGCTGGGATGTTATTTGGGGTGAGGAGATTATATTATCAACAACACAACTGTCCTCTGATAGGACAAATTGCAGTAAGACTCATGAATGATAAAGTGGGTAGAGGTGGTAAAACCATTCTTATTGCTTAATAATACTGGGTAAGTCTTTTTACAAGAAAACACTGACTGTATTGAACATAAAATTTGTGTATTTACAAATGACCTGATAGCAACATTTACTACAGACTGAGTAGAAGAAAAATGTTAGAAAAACTATTAAATTCCCTACAAAACTTCAGTGGTGCTTTTTAGCACATCCAGCATTCACCAGTATAAAAACTGAGGAGTTACATAAAGTTCTTCTCTTTTCGACCTAAAATAAAATGTAAAGCTTAAAAATTAAGTATAAGTCTGCAAGAGCTTTGTTATTAATGCATTTAAATTAAGAACAATTTAATTGTTTGGAGTTTTCCAGAATGTCCAGTTGGTCAGTCTGCTTCTGCCACCCACAAATTATTTCTAAACTATAACATTCCTTGCATGCACCTCTGGTGCAAGCAATAGGAAAGCATTCCATGAGCTTTCACCAACTAAACAGAAAGAAATTGACAGAATGATGATTGCAGTCGTAGGATTGTGGTTTAAAACCGGTTTTTTGATTCAAAGGTCACTGGTTCAATCGCTTGAACCAACAGGACATAACTGAAGTGCCCTTGACCAAGGCACCTAACCCCCAACTGCTCCCCAGGGACTGTGGATAGAGCTGACAGAGTTTTGGACAAGTGCACTCACCACCCACTAGTGTGTGTGTTCACTAGTGTGTGTTTCACTGCATGGATGGATTAAATACAGAGGTGAACATGCGAGCTCATTGGTCAGTGTGTCACTTTCACTTGACTTTTTAATTCAACTGAACAAATAATCAGGAACTCAATATGAATGACTAAAATAAAATGTAAAAAGTAAAAATATAAGTTTATTTCTACGGTTTGAAATGACTTTCACTGCACATAAATACTCCATGAAAACAAAAATTACTGAAATTATTATTGAATAAAATCTGACAAAACAAGTGTGTGTTCAAACCTTTTTCTTCTTCTTAGTGTCTGTGTCAGATTCAGATTCTTCGTCTGATTCAGATTCAGACTCACTGCTCTCAGATTCACTCTCTTCCTCACTCTCTGACTCAGAGTCACTTCTCTGATCCTTCCCTCCTTTCCTGTCTCTCTTCTGCTCCTCTCCGCTGCTCTGATCACTGGAAAGATGACACATTGCACATGCAGGAGTTTTGAAAAATGTCCAAAAAATGCAAAACGTCACAAATTATTTTAGCTTTAGATGAGAGAAATGAATCAGACCTCTCTGCACTCTCAGTTTTCTTAGGTTTGCTCTTGTCCACTTTCTTCTTTTTCTTTGTCCTTTCTTCCTCTTCATGCTCCTCCTCCTCAGACTCAGACTCTTCTTCACTCTCTTCGCTTGGTGTGCCGGAGCCACTTTCCTCACTGCCACTCTCTGATGCACTACCTGAGACCGACTCTGCACAGGAGAGAGAAGGAGTGCTTAATGAGTCTGTATGAATATAGATCATACAGTGTACATTAGCTCTGTGCTAAAAGTGGACCAGGACATTGTTATAACAAAAAAGTGGGGATTAGGGATTAATGATTTGGGGTTTGTTATTACTAACCCTGTAAAGCTGCTTTGTGACATCAGTTGTAAAAAGTGCTTTATAAATCAATTTAATTAGATTTTATTTATAACACTGCATGAAAGTCTGTTATTACTAAGAGTTTACTATTTAAAGCTGCTATATAACAACACCAGTCACTCTCACTGTACGCTAACACTGCTTAACCAGCACATTTAGTAAAAACCTGCTGGTTTGTTGGGGTATATTGGTGAGGTTAGAACTGTCATGGGAACTCAATTGTGTAATCCCTGCTGCTCTTGATGAATAAAAACACAGGATAAATCAAAATCTAATGTATATATTTTGTTTTTGTATTGAGACTGATTGGGTAAATTTACCTGCCTGATAAAAAATATGTATTCACCCCAGAAACATAAAACAAGAAAGTGCTTTTCTAACTGAATGAAAGTGTATTTAATACTATGCATGTGTGTGTTAATCTACTACAGTACATTAATAAATTCAACAATATCTACAACTTCTAATAAGTTTTTATTGCTCTCTAAAAACTAATAACTATTACATTTACAAACATAACAACATCTATAAAAATGATCTTAAAATGTATCTACAAATCAGTTTCCTTTGTTAGATGGGCCCAACACAACAATACATATGTATATAGATTTCAGATAAATAAATAAATAAATATTACTAATAATTTTTAATACTACTTATAATTCCTTTCCCTGGGTGCACTCAGTCCCTACCACCCTTTCTATAAAGTAATGTCCATCGTAGATCACAGAGATGAATTCAGAAGGCTGAAGGTTATGAGAAGACCACTGAACTGCAATCCAGAAGTGATGACAGGATGAGAGTAGATTCCAGTACAAATCTAGCTCAAAAACCAAAACCAGCCTGCACAAAATTGTACAAGCAGTCATCCAAATGACTCATTTATATTCATTCTCTTCTATATATATATATATATATATATATATATATAACAAATATACATGTCTAAAAAGATATATCAAGCATAAAAAGCAGACTTTTATCTACGATATTTGTAGTGTATTAACTCAAATTCTGAAAAATGTAACCACTGTTAACTGGCACAAATAGTGTTACTCTAGTTATAGCAACATTTAACTAATCATTCATAGATACAAATTACAGACAAATGACCTAAGTATGATCCTGACTGGCTTTTTGTTTAATTAATTTATCTCTTTATCTAACAAATATAGCACATGCTATTTTATTTCTTCAGACTTAAAAAGTTCTAATTTCTATGTCTGTTCTGTCAATGGAGAAGCTGTAGCAACTGACCAAGTGACAAAATGTTATCATTTCAAATGACAGTAGAACGCTAGTGTGCTCATGAAATTCCATAGGACAAATAATGAGATGTAGCAATATTCATATATTCACAAATATACACCAGAGCAAACGTATCATGTTTGGAATATTTCTAAATAAAAAACTTTATTCCAGATGTTCTAGCTACGGTACTATGCATGCATATAGCTTTACACCAAAGGCCTTTACCAGCAAGTTCATTGGCTCTTTTTGTTGAAGTTGTGAGCCCTCATATTACAACATGACAAGACAGCCTGGTCTTTATAGTTACCACTATCGGCTGACTCCGTAGGTCCAGATTCTCCCTCCGAGTCCGAATAGAAAGGTTTTTCCACCTTCTTCTCCTTGCGCTCCTTCCTGCTGGTACATTTAGTCCATTCTGGGACCTGGGGAAGACCACAGGACATTGTTACTGCACAAACCCTTCTACTGTGTGTGTGAACAGTGTTCGGGAGAGGTGAGGCACTGTGTGGTCATGAATGCCTCTCCCACCACTACAGACTATATTACATAAAGATTGTAATGTTCATGCTAATATCTGATTTAGGCATTGTCATGCTGCCTCACTATTTGATAGACCTGTCTTTTGTCTGATTTCGCAGCTGAATGATCTTTCTCAGCATAAGGTGATGCATTCATGGCCACTGCTGTACTTATGGTGTACTGGAAAACATCTCTAGAATTCACATCCTAAAAAGTACCAAATGGCCTCCCCTGAAGTGATGCCAGTGTATTTCTATACTTCTACTTAACAGATATTTCAGCAAAGAGAGAAGGAAAGGGAGATCATAACCACTAAGCTAAATAATTCTCTGCGAAGATGGGATTAAGCAGATTGGCTAAAGCTGGAGAGGAGGGCAGTTGGCACTTTGTGAGGATCCAGCTCTTCAACTGCAGAGACAGAAAGTGAAGCTGAGCTGGGAGGGAAGGGGGCGCTTTAGGCTGATCTAAGCACTGGACAGACACTAGGCTAGGCTGGGTGAGAAGGGTTACGGCTGGACAGGCGCTAGGCTAGGCTGACTGGCAGAAAGCACTTTGGGTTTTGCACTACACGGATCGAGAGTCAAAGATGCGCAGAGCTCTTTGTGAACTGACAGACTCACGCTGGTTAGAGTCGTGACTCTTTCGAGCAGCCTAATAACCTGGCGGACAGGAAAGAAAGAAAAAAAGAACGGAAGATGATGAGGTGAGGTGATGAGAAGAAGAGGCGAGAAAAGAACAGAACAGAAAAGGTTTAAAAGGTACACACAAGGATCCAGGTTGCACTTATCAACATTATACTGCAGGTACATCAGGTGTGATCCCATGTACAATACATTACTACCTTTATAGTGAAATCTTATGGTAGCCTAAGTTACAATACTACTCAAGTCTACAGTCATAGTGACTGTGAAATGTGTAGTGAGTATGTCTATGTTACTGTACTGCCAGAATAGATACGATTTGTAGCAAAAGTTAGTTGAGATGAATAATTTGATACAAAACATGTGTGAGCATTTATTGCATTCAGTAGCACAGTGTTATGGTAGCCTCTGTAATTCAGCAATGGAAGTGCAACAGAAATGGGATGAACATCTGGAATTGGAGTGAGATGAAAGTTGAACATTGTCCAACAGCAGATTTTAGAGGAAGACACACACACACACACACACACACACACACACAGAAAACATAAACACAGACTTTGGAAAAGGGAAGGTCCAGTGTAATGATATTAGAGTCTCTGGAGTATTACTTAAGAAAGCCTAAGCATATAAATGTATGCCCTGGGAGCACTTAGGCAGCAGTGTTAGTAACAAATAAGAAGACAGAAGCAGGAGAGAGCGTGAGGAGAAGCCACTGCACACTTGCAGGCACCTCTCGCCAGTCTCCGAGGAGACCAATCCGCCCCTCACTGGTGTCTATGGATTCCTCTTGCTGGAGGATGGTGATGTGATGGGGGCAGGGGAGAAGGGTTACATTGAGACCAGCAGAAATGGTGGAGCAGGGGGGAGGGATTACAAAGAGACAAAAACAAAATGGTTAGAGACGAACAATCAGAGGAGGATGACGGGATCACATTACAAACAACTGTCTCCTCATCAGGAAATCTGCATTATGAATTGTGTGAATTATGCAAATGAGTGATAAAAACCAAACCATAAGTACATAAACAGACTGAACGAGAGAACGGAACAAGGACAAGACACAAATCAAACAGAGTACCCTGCTTTGACTACTACACAAGCACTGGCACATTTGATTTGATCTTAGCCCTTTTAGGACCTCTATAACACTGGACATGGGTTGGCACATGTTTCAATGGATTTTAACGTTTGTGTGGAGGCTTGGAAGCCTCACTGTCATATGGAAAGGGCCTCGTAGCCTCAGTCTCATGTGCCACTGTTTCATTCAAATGATTCACTTAACAGCATTCCACAGATAGACTGAGAAACCTTGAACTCATCATCAGTTCTGGAGGCCAGAAACATCTACTGCAGTGTTTCTCAATTACAGTTGCCAGGACTGTTTTTTTGCCCTATCCTAAAACTCAGTACACCCATCCCAGGTATGCTGTGTTCTTAATGCTTGGTTTGAGTGTTTTGAGACCTAGGTTGGAGCAAAAATGTAGATTGTCTGAGCCCCTGAGGACTTGATTTTGAAACACTGTAGTAGATCATTCTGATTAGTACAGCTCCATTTAAACAGCTTGATGCTCTAGAGCCCCTCATCACTGGCCTGGGACTGCAGAACTTAAGCTGAGCCAAGATGGTTTCACTCTGAGTGTGGAGTGCAGACTTTATGAGTGGTGGAAGGCTCTGTGGGCACTGCTCTTCCAGAGGGCCCAGCAGAAGACTGGCATGGATGGCATGACATGGAGATGCCTCATGAGCATCAGAAAAGGTCTTACTCTAAGCACTAAGAGTATGCATTTCTTATAAAGTGAACTTCACTGATTTCTCAACACTCAAAAGCATAACACTCCTCCTCCATCTGGCACAGAAGCAAAATATTCTCAGTGATTCACCACTATCCTCCTATAAGAGCCAACAGGAGCGCAAGATGAGTGGTCGAAAGCCAACTGGAATGCAGGATGCATGACTATGCATGATGAGGGTGGAGTTATGCTGATGAGCGAGGAGAGAGATAAAAAAACGTGGCTGAGGGGAAAGCCAATTTTTGTCGGGGGTTGGGCTTTTTGTCTGATGTATCCTGCATGGACGGGCTCCTTCTGGAGAGGCGGAGGAGCAGTGCCCACAGGCCTGAGCACCCAGGGCCCTGCCTCTGAGAGTAACTGATCCCCCTGCACGCACAGAATCCTTCACCTCCACGTTGCGCACGGAGGGGTCAGGCGCTGACTCGGGCCAGTCGGGCAGCTCCTGGTAGCCGCCTGCTTTGGTATTCAGCAGGTGAGACAGCGAGCCCAGCTGGAAATGGTCTCTGTCTGTAAAGAAGAAAAAACAAAGCAAATAAGACCCTGCATGTTAAAGAAACCAGCAAACATATAACAGCAGTATAGACTATGTTTAACTGTTTATCAGTATGGCTTACTATTCAAACATTAAAACAAAAAGGCTTGAAATACACAGTCATATCTGAATATTATCACCACCTTAACCATGTGTCTGCTTTGCAGGCCCAGACAAAACAGTTTTAACTCAATCGAGATCTTTGACACTTAGATGGTTGGGCCCGTGTTCATTACAGAGGTTACCTGGTCCACTCTGTACCACTTGCCAGAGTAGTCATTCCCCTCTGGCATCAATGGCCCATGAGGCACCACTGTTATACCTTTAGGAGGCACTCAGTGTACAAGAAGTCCATTCTCAGTACACCTTCATTATGGCGGCTCTAGAACAACCCAGTTTCTGAGATGCTACCTACCCTATAATCATTCCCTTTTGGATATCAGTCAAATTGTGTCCTTTGCTCAAGGCAATTGTGTTAAACTCTGCTCCATCTGATTTGCTCAATTATTTATTTGTGCTGCAAATCCTGTCATGTGGCATCTGTGACATTCCGAGCTGAGTTCATTCCAAACCATTAGTGGTCTTAATAGTCTCATATGACTGTGTATGTCACTTTACATGTAATGAATATAAAAGACAGTTAAGCTTTTTGAATTAAATTATGAACACAAATGAACTTTTTCATGATACAGTGGTAACCCTACTTACGAGTTTAATCCGTGCAGGAGCCGAGCTCATTAGCTGGTTTGCTCGTTAGCTGGATGCATTTTCCCCATAAGAATACATGTAAAACTGATTAATCCATGTCAGCCGGCCAATATAC
>BRDA01003273.1:5275-18350 GCA_036984385.1 Crenuchus spilurus
GTGTTAAACAAACTAAAATATGTTTTAGATTTTACTTCAAAGACATCACACAACTGATGTCTCAAACACATTAAGAGGCAAGAAATGCAAGTCATGAACTCTTGACAAGACACAGCTGTTAACTGAAAGCCATTCCAGGTGACTACCTCATAAAGCTGACTGAGAAAATGCCAAGAAAGCTGCATCTAAACAAGAGGTGCCTACTGTGAAGAATGTCAAATATAAACATATTCTGGTTTGTTTAACACTGTTTGTTTACTAAATAATTTCACATATATTTAGTCTGCCCTTATGAAACAATAATATATGGTAATATATTGGAAAATATAGTGCAATATATTCAATAAAATATTTCCATATATGAAAAATGAATGCATATATATTCCAATATAGTGCAATATATGGAAAGCGGCAATTCCTTATGTATTTTTAAATATATTGTTATATATTTATTATATGACAAAATATATTACTCTATATATTTTCAGTATTTTTAAAAATATATTGGGACATATATTTTCTTTTCGTAAGGGTGGATGACTTTAGTATTAATCTACAATGCAGACCATTCTTAAATAATGAAAAACCACCGAATGTCCAGAAGATGTGTCCAAACTTCTGACTGGTACTGTACGTATTTACATGCTACATAAGTCTCATCAAATACAAGTGTCTATAAACAAATTCCAACTAGACATTGCATCATTTTTGCTCAGCAATGAATGAGAAATTGACATTTTTTGGCAAAAATGTAGAATAAACTGTAACATTAAGCTTTGATAAACAGTTTAGACTAAAGTCATTTGGTCAGCATGTGTGTATATGGAGATTTTGTGTGTGTGTGTGTGTGTGTGTGTGTGTGTGTGTGTGTGTGTGTGTGGTTGGTCTGGAAAAGCTGTACAGTGGAAAAGTGGGCACAGCGGACTTCTGTTCAGCAGTACAGGGAATGCCATCCAGGCATGAACAGATAAATACACTACCGTCTCACAGTCAGGCTAACATCTGGGGACAGTTTGTATGTGAGTGTATTTGAAAGTGCTCTGTGCCTAAAGCTACCATCATACCACCAGGCCTGAGAATCAAACACACGCTGAAACATATTTGTTCTATTTGAATAAACTGTTCATTTCAGTCAAGCAGACCTGACTTAAGCAGAATACATTGCAATTGAAATTATCCAGCCAACAAGGAAAGCTTTTATAACTTTTAAGTTCTTTGCAGAAGTAGATTTATCATGTGTCATTCATGTTTTAAGTCAAATTTAGGTGTACATTTAAGTCAAATCAGTAGTATACATGTGCATTTCAAAAAATTAGAATATCATTGAAAAGTTAATTTATTTCAGTAATTCAGTTTAAAAAGTCAAACTCATATATTGTACAGATTCATTACACACAGAGTGTCTATTTCAAGTGTTTATTTATTTTAATGTTGATGATTATGGCCGACAGTCAATGAAAACCCAAAAGTCAGTATCTCAGAACATTAGAATATTATATAAGACCAATTCAAAACATGATGTTTAATATATAAATGTTGTTCTACTGAAAAGTATGTACAGTATATACACTCAGTACTTGGTTTGGGCTCATTTTGCATGAATTATTCCATCACTGTTGCGTGGCATGGAGGTGATCAGTCTGTGGTACTGTTGAGGTGGTACGGAAGCCCAGGTTGCTTTGCGGCCTTCAGCTTGTCTGCACTGTTGGGTCTGGTGTCACTCATCTTCCTCTTGACAATAGCTCATAGATGCTCTGTGGGGTTTACTGAAGTCAGGTGAGTTTACTGCCCAGCACAGTGATACTGTGGTTATTAAACCAGGCGTTGGTACTTTTGGCAGTGTGGGCAGTGCCAAGTCCTGCTAGAAAATAAAATCCACATCTCCATAAAGCTCGTCAGCAGACGGAAGCATGAAGTGCTCTAAAATGTCCTGGCAGACGGCTGCGCTGACTTTGAACTTGATATACTGTAACACAGTGGACCAACACCAGCAGATGACATGGCTTAAGGACCTGTACTTTACAGGGTTGAATCATTTTAAAGTTGAATAATGTTTGAATAAAAAGCCAGCTGTACTGATTGGTATATTCTCATAGAATTACAATTTCTTGTTTATAGTAACATTAGTTAATGCAAATGTTGCATTTGATCTGAACAAAGCCTGTCAAGCATATTTTAGCGCCCTGTGAAAGTTTCCGTAGTGTAATCATAACCTGATTTCATTTTTCTGCATGTTTAGTATGTCTAAAATGACTAAAAATAACTAAAAATATCAAAGGCTACATCTCATTCCATTTAGGTGGTTCTGGCATCTTAAGGTCATCCTGCAGCCAGAGACATGGACTGTGGCCAAAGCAGTGACACCACAAGCTTCACCATGACCCATATAGTACAGAAAGCTAAAAATATGACAAACATATTGACTTTCCCTGGATCCTAAACATAGATCCCACAACCAGTGGCATTTTCAGAAGACACACACAAATATGGGTACTGACAACGAGTAGGGTCTGATTTCATCATTTTGGACATTTTTAAAGTTAAATGTTTTAAAGCTATAGTTACACATTTTCCTAGTTTAAGACATTTGGTGTTTGCACAATAATTATTTATTATATTTGGTTGATGTGTACTTACATTTGTACATTGGCACTGTCTAAAAACAGGAGGCTGAGCTGATGGTGAATGAAGATGCAGAAATTTTAATTGGGATTGACAAGGATGGACAATATTACAAATGAGCAGATCAGGGGGGCCCGAGTGGCTCAGCAAGCTAAGACACTGACACTATGAACAAAGGATCGCAAGTTCAAATCCCGGTCATGCTGTTTGCCATCAACAGCCAACATTGGCAGTGCTCTCTCTGGGTGGGTTGATGGCGCTCTCTCTCTCCCTATCATCACACATTGTAATGTCCGCTGGCTCAGGCGTCTACTGATTGGTCCATTCGGAGCTGGGAACCCTGTGCTTTCCTCTGAGGCTCCCCAGTGACGGTGTATCAAGCGGTAGTTTGGTGGATGTATCACATGCAGCAGAGGAGGCTTGTGCATGACTTCACCCTCCTACAGTCAGGCATCGTGCAAAGTGATGAGGAGAGCCCCCTAGTGGATGGGATGGGTTAATTGGCTACATGGTTTGCACATGTGTTGAGGAGGGATAGTGGATATTGGATGTTGGAGATGGAGCTGCCAGGCAGAAGGAGAAGAGGAAGACCTCAGAGAGGATTCATGGATGTTGTGAAGGAGGACATGGAAATGACTGGTGTAAAAGTAGAGGTGGCAGGGGACAGAGTGAGATGGTGGCAGATGATTGGCTGTGGTGACCCCTATAGAGAGCAGCCGAAAGAAGAGGAAGAAGGTTTTGCCGAAGCTACAATGGTTCACTTTATTATTATTAACTGCCATCATGTCAATTCTGACTCCTGGTGACCATATATGTCATCTATTTGGGTTCTCAGGCTTCTTCATGGCTTCAATAAGGTAGCTACACTGCAAAAACTTCAATCTTAAAAGTACATTATTGATGCCTCAAGAAACTTTCCCATAAGAGTCTAGAAGCTCCTGCAAGAACATCAAAGTCCATCACTGGTTTCCATCAAACACACTGGGTCTGTCTCAATACCTAGTGAACTCTCTACATAGACAGGATTTTAAGTCACAATATGTGCGCCCCAAAGAAGAAGGCTGTCTCAGTTCTTAGATACCTCAAAACTACGCCTACTGAGACTTCCTCAAAACTACGCCTATTTATTTTCACTGAATAGAATCTTCAGTCATCAAGGCAAACCCGATTTTCTCCCCAATGTGTTTGGTAGCCAATTGACTGGCCCATTTGTTGCCTCTTTCTATCACTTGTAATGTCCCTGACTCTGACACATGTGAAGTCAAGCTCCGCCTCTTTTCAAACTGTTGCCAATACATTGTTGCCAGGCAGAAAACGTGCTCTGAGGAAATCCCCAGTCCTGATGGATCGCCTGACAGACACCTAAGCCAACTGACATTACTTAGTAGCTCTGGGAAGAGAGTGTCATCTTACCCACATAGAGAGAGCACAGCCAATTTTTGCTCTCTCGGACTCTGGCTGCTTATGGAAAGCAGCGTGAACTGGGATTCAAATTTGTGATCCTCGGATCATAGTGACAGAGCCACTATTTTGTCATTTTTGATATGCACTACTGTAGCACATGGTGCACTAGGATATAAAGCCCTGTCTGCTGCAGAAATTAAAATGTGCAAATGTGGTACCTACATAGCAGAAATAACAATAAAGAAGAGTAGTAATTCAGGAAGTGTCTACTGTAAACCATCAATAGCCTATTATTACTCAAACACAGCAGTGAGTAAAGCCGCACATGAAAGTGGTGCTGCTAATGGGTTTGGCAAACCTCCAGTACCGTCTGCCATGCCAACTGCCAGTCAAGTGACAGCACTGTGTAAGAATGCTGTAAGTGCTCTGTGATTAAATTATAACCTGATACACTCTTTTCTACACCTGACACACTGTATTACAGTCTGTTTATAGTGAAAGTGAGACTTATATGACAATGAGTGATGTGACAGGACCTGCTGGTTCATTTTCTCTGCGTTTTTGGAGCATTGGTGTCTCAGTTGGTGTCTTAGGGTTTCATTCTGATTTAAAACTCAACTTTGCCCGACTGTCTCTATTTGCTAACACTTCGATTCATCACATTTTTACTCTCTTATACACACAAGAGCTTCAGCCAAGCCTCGAGACCACATAAGCAGAGAATTACAGTTTGTTTAAGCACATTTGCACATGAAATAATATCTCTGTGTTAGGTTTTTTGGGTTTATGCTCTATAATTATTCTGCATGGAGTCCCATTTTTTCATATCTTTGTCCTTGGCTCAGTGGTGAAGAGATCCTTTACACTGTAAAAGCTGATATAGTAAATGATCTGTTAAACATCTATGTGGCATTGAACCGAGTCCAAACGGAGAACTGGTTCTTCATTGGTTCTTCATTACAGTAGATAAATTTAAGCACTGTCATGTAAATATAGATGGATAGTAACCAAAAATGTGGAAAGAACCATCTAAAATGTATAACATCCATGTCTCATCACTACTGGATATCAACTTTCACTCAACACAATGTTTATGAACCAGAGTGATTTAAGTACAGTGGAACCTCAGTTATTGTTTGCCCTGGTTATTGTAAAATTCTGTGACATCGATTTTGTCACAGTTATTGTTCATCCGCCCAGTTTTTGTTGGCATGCCCAAGTGGCTTGCCGCTAATTTTGCAAAAACAAAGCATCCACCCATGCACTCGTCACTTACCCACACGTTCCTCATTCATTCTGGCTGTTTCTTGTTGTTTCTCATTGATAATGCTCAAAACAAATACGTCACATTAAAGTGATCACATGCGCCTGAAAACGGGAGCAAAAACAAATATATAACACCAAGAACTCCAAAAACAGGCGTTTAAAACAAAGACTGCCAGCTGGACCACACCAGCACTCTCTAAAACAGAGCGTAAACCTGTAAGAGTGATGATAAATGTTCATTTATCCATTTAATTAGTCTTTTGTGCTTATATCTCATTGTGTTCTGTATGTAAAACTATAGTTATTCTATATAAAATATATTTTTGTTAATATGTTGGAGTGTTTGGAACAGATTAATTGGATTTACATGATTTCTTATGGGGAAATATGGCTTCAGTTATTGTTCATTTTGGTTATCATCAGACACTTCAGGACGGATTAATGACAAAAACTGAGGTTCCACTGTTCTATTTGTACTGTTAAAACCTTTGAACAAATGTGGAAAGGTCATGTAAGGTAACTGACCGGATGCTGGAATTAGCAAGACAGAGATCAGTTCAAGTTCACAAAGTGAAAAAACTATTTAAACAGCACTTTATTTTGATCAAGTAAGCAACTCGTGTGTGAGTGTGAGTGTGAGTGTAGAGAGAGAGAGAGAGAGAGAGAGAATCCTGTGAGAGGCACATGAGGTTAGACGTTTGTGTTTCTTTTGGACTCTGTAGTGGAATTCACTTATTTGTGGAAATGTCAAGAATTCAAGCAATGGGCCGCTACTAAACTGAACGTAAAAAGTCAAAATAAACACAGGCCTGACTCAGTAAACTGATGAACATGGCTGAGCAGGAGTCATGGCAACCAAGCCTAGAACTGTGCTACTGACTCCGGCCTTCAGCTTCTGGTTCTACTACACAAATACTCCAGATATGTCCATTCTGTAACTCTATCATTTGTCTTTTTGAGTTCATTGTCTTCTTTTTTTCTTTTCTTTTCTGTTCTGTTCTATTTTCTTCTCTTTACTACTCATCTTTTCTGTTCTCTTCTCTTCTTTTCTGTTCTCCTTTCTTCTCTTATATCCTCATTTCTTCCCTTCTTATCTTCTCTTCTCAAATATCCATATTTCTTCTCATCTACACTTTTTTCTTCTCTTCTCATCTATCTGCTTTTCTGTCTCATCATTTCTTCACTTAGAATCTCAGCTTATTTTTCTTTCTCTATTCTTCTCTTCTTGTTTCTTCATTTCTTCACTTCTTATCTCAAATTCTATTCTGTTCTCTTCTTTCCTAATTTCTTTTCTACTTCCCCCCCTCTCTGTTTTCCACTCTCTTCTGTTTTATATAATTTCTTCATATGTCCTAATTTCTTCTCTTTTCTACTTCTCCTTTTCTCTTCATCTACTTTTTTCTTTCTTCTCTTTTCCTCTCTTCTCTTCTGCATGCTGTGGACTCTGTTGGTCTGAGGTCAGCAGTCCTAGACTGGTGATTAAACCTCTCTAAGCTGTTTAGTCAGGTCTGAACACTTGCCTTTGACACAGCCTCACACCTAAAGTAACACTGAGAGCAATTTAGAGAAACTATGGTGTTAATCTGCACATGTCCTGAGCACAGGGTGAGCCAAAGACTGACTGATGGTGAGGAATCCTTTGTGACCCACCACTGGCCTTTGGCGTGGCCATTACCACGTCCTGCGCATGGAGACGCAACCAAACACAACTACAAACACAGGACATGGATCATATGTTGACACATCAACACTCCAAGACTCCAAGACACTGCTTTTCTACTTCAGTTCTGTTTCCACTCTTCTGAGGACGACACATATTCCTCCATATGTATTAGAATATGTACATTTAGTGCAAAAGTCCGACCACAATCTGGGCTCATTGTAAATGTGGTTTTATTTATAAATATGAACTCAAATACATTAAAATGTAATCACTACCTAACTACACTAACTTTAGCCAGACTAACCCTAAACCAAACTAACCATAAACTCAGTAACCTAATCCTAAACCTCACCTTAACCAGACTATGTCTAACCTTATCCTCAGTAACCTAACATAAACAAACTAATCCTATCCTCAAGTTAACCTAATCCTAAATTCTCCTTAACCACACTAACCTTAACCTCATTAATCTAATCCTAAACTTAACCTTAACCAACCTAACCTTGACCTTAGTAACCTAATCCTAAACCCAACCCTAACCTTAAGCAGACTAACCGCAACCTTATCCTCAGTAATGTAATCCTAAACCTAACATTAACTTCAGTAATCAAATCTTAAACCTAACCTTAAACTTGACCATACTAACCTTAACCTAAACAACCTAATCCTAAACCCAAATCTCTCCTCAAACAGACTAACCCAAAAGTTAACGTCAGCAACCTAATTCTAAACCTAACCTTAACTTCAGTGAACTAATCTTAAACCTTAGCCTAACCCTAACCTTAACCTTAGTAGCTTAATCCTAAACTTAAAAATAACCATAACCCTAGGAGTCTAATCTTAAACCTAACCATAACCAGGCTAATCTTCAACTTAACTTCAGTAACATAAACCTAAATCCAACCTTAACCAGACTAAATCTAACCAAAACTTAACTAATCCTAAACTTAAGCTTAAAAGGACTAACATTAGTAGCCTAATTCTAAATCTAACTAACCCAAATCTCAACCTTAACTTCAGTAATTTAATCCTAAACCTAACCCTATCCTTAAACAGACTAACCCTAAACTTAATAACCTAATTCTAAACCTAACCATAAATGTGGTAAATTAATTTTAAACCTCAGCCTAACCCTACCATTAACCTCAGTAGCCTAATCCTAACCTTAAAACTAATCATAACCACAGTAATCTAATCCAAAACCTAACCTTATCCAGGCTAATTTTTAACTTAACTTCAGTAATCTAATCCTAAACCTAACCCTAACCAAACTAACATGAACCCTAACCCTAATCTCATTAACCTAATCTAAATCCAAATCTGAACTCTAACTAGACTAAACTTAATCCTAATCTTATCCAGACTAACCTCTACCTTAGTAATCTAACGCACAGAGAGGACTGAACCCAGGTTGTAGCCATTCGGATGCTGTTTTAGTCCTAACATTGTAGGTTGGCCCTGCTTTTGTATTTGTTGGGATATTTTTATTCTGAAAATGCCTAAAAAGAAATAAAATGCAAAAGTTCATACACAGCACATATATATGTTAAGTGTTGCTGCTAGACAGGTTTAATTGCAGACACAAGCTTAGAGAAGCTGTGACACACATGCAGTTATGTTTAACTAAAGACAAGCTCCTTGTGACTAACACCTACACACACACTCCTAAAGAAGAGTCTGACTATTAGGGATGCTAGGTGATAACATCCTGAAGATGCCCAACTAAGATTTTTTAGTGCAGTGCAGCTCTTTGAAGTTGAGTCAGATCACGTTGCAAACACTCCTAAATTACCCTCGGCAGCACTTTGATCTCACACACCAACTGCTGTCAGCTAGAGGTAGCAGTGGCAGTGCGCATGTTAGTGTCAGAGATTTGGTGAACATGTCAGAGCATGTGTTGAGATGATGTTTTGCTCTTTAAACACAAAACATTTATATGTTGTTGTTTGTATGTTTTCAGGACAACCAGAAAAATAGAAAAGCTACATGTTTCATTTTGTAGGAAAAGATAAAAACATTTTTGGTTTGCAAAAACGTTTTTAATTGAAACTGCTGAAAGAAATTATATATCTTTTTAGATTAGATCTACTGTTCTTCAATGTTTGTAGGCCTTTAGGTTCTTTAGACAGTGCCTCTTCTCTTTTTTCTTGCAATTACATTGTTTTAGAGATGTGTGACCTTAATGAAACATACAGCCTTTCTTTAAAGGCATGTGCCTGTTTTACATATAGCCTGTGCCTGTTTTATCTGGTCTTGCATTCCCTCTTTCAACCTCTTCCTTTCCAACCTTGATCCACCCCATATAGAACTGTATTTAAACCAGAGGTGGGGGACTCGAGTCTCATGACTTGACTCGAGTCAGACTCGAGTCGCAATTTTGAGGACTCGAGACTTGCTTGACTAACGCTGGTGAACGACTCGACTTGACTTTGACTTGGTCTTTATGACTTGAGACTTGACTTAGACTTGAGACAGATGACTCGAAAAGACTTGATTTTTTTTAATATTTGCAATTTATAAACAAAGTTAGATGACGTTAGAAGATTTTATTTTGAAGCATGATCGGCTTACTTTACAGTGCAGGCAGCATGTAGAATGCTAAACAGCAGCAATAACGAGCCATTTTAGCACATGGCGTGAGGAGGAGACCAAATGTTTCATATAATTTAGGTCTGATGAACATGTGAACAGTCAGCTTAAAAACGCACAAAATATTGAAACGTGCAGCTTATTTTCTAAGATAATGAGAGAGAAAGGATATAACAGGATGACAGAACAACCTAAACTAATGAAACAGCGCTTCCTTCTACAAACCAATCAGTGTCGAGTGTAGGAAGACGCACACCACGTAAGTGATGACGACAGTACGTGGGTGTATCATAATAAAAGTCCTCTGCGCGCTCGCAAAAATGCAGTGTGAAAACAAACCTAACCGGACCAAATGTATTCAAAATAAACACACAAAATGTGTACAAAAAAATTAAAAAATTAAAAAATAATAAAATAATAAAATAAAATAAAAAAACACGTGGTTTTTGTATGCCACATGCTATTGTTGTTATTTTGTTCTGTTCATATGTACACTGTCTAGCAACCTTGACATCTAGTATATGTAAAGATAAGATTGCTTAAATTTGAAAGTTATGCTAAAATTAAATATTTCTTTAATGTTGTGGCAGAGATGTTTGCTAGTGTCGATATGAACTGGACAAAATAGCATGAATAGTATGTGACATACTAAAAACATTATGTGAATGTTTTCATGGTTTGATGTAATGTTGTGTAATGTTTGTAATATTAACATTTCAGACATTGTTTTATAGGTAACAGGTTTACATTTCAGGCAATATGTTTTTATTTATTTTTATATACTTATTTTTATTTTATCTACTATTCAGTTGATGATAAAATACTTTTTGTGCTCAGAAATGTTCATTAAGAAGCACCTTCGAGAGATGCATTAATAGGTGATGTAGAAATGTTGTGACCCTCTTGATGGGGGAAGTAAGCCATTAAGTAAGTTATGTAATTGTATGTTTGAGGTATATTTGATGTTTAATAGGTTTAGTTTATGTTGATATAAAACTCAAGTTTGTATACGACCGTCTATATTGATTTAAATGTGTAAACTGGGGCAGATCAGATCATATTTGTATGACTTGACTTGTGACTTGCTTGACTTATAGCAGGGACTCGACTTGATTTGCTTGGTTCTCACCACAGTGACTTGGGACTTGCTTGTGACTTGCACATGAGGGACTTACTCCCACCTCTGATTTAAACCCTGAAAAACATGTTCTTTGGACTGATTTGGAGACTCAAGCTATGCCTGTCATCTTCTTCAAATAAACTCTGAAACTCCTGAAGATCCAGTGTCCTGAGACTTCCTGACTCTCCATGCCAGATTTCTAACATTGCTGTAATAAAATTCTGTAACATTGGCCCGTGATGACAGTGGCCTCCAAATTTTTCAGATGTCAGTTGGATTGAACATCTGTGGGATGTGCTAGAACAATCTACAGTGGCTTTACCTTGTAACATAAATGACTTAAAGGATCTGCAAGATATCACAGAACACCTTCAGAAGTCCATGCCCTATAGTACATATGGGCATATGACCAGTCAGGAAGTGAATAAGATTGGTTTTCTTGTAACAACACAGCATGTCAAGGTTTAGGATGTATTAGTAAGAAAACAGTTGGCTTTCTTAGTCCATGTAAAGACCTGAGCGACTCTGAAACAGCAATACCAACAGCAAGTGGGACCTACTGACAGTGGCCTACAGATATCTCATCCAGAACAATGTGTGGCGGGTCCAGCTCAGCTGCTAAAGTGGTGCCAGATACCACAACACAATTTAAAGGTCTTGTAGAGTCCATGATTCTGTGGATTGGAGATGATATTGGTGACACAGGGAGGACAAAATGCATATGAAAAGTTGGTCATAATGTTTTGGCTCATCTGTGTATGTATTGTATGTCCTCAAATTCTGGTGATATTGGAGGAATAAAACAATCTTTTTTTCTTTAGGTGAATTTTTTTAGGACCTAAAGCTCTCTCTCTCTCACACACACACACACACACACACACACACACACACACACAATGACAGGCACACAAGTCTGGAAAAAACAAGTTTGGAGACATCTTGGTGGGAGTTTGGCTGTCGTCACGTCGGCCGCAGATGTCTCCCTGGTTGTGTATCCCCTCACCGCTCTGAGCCTCTAAGACTGAGGCTTAGATTTCCATTAGAGCTGCTACTCTAAGCGCTGACTCTGGTGTGAACCTCACTACTCCTGCTGTCCTTCACACACACATGCTCATCTCTCACACACTTCAGTGACATTTGCCCATTCAGACGTGGTTTGTTGTTGAGTACAAAGAACAAAAATGAGCTGACCTACAGTATCAGGGCCAATAACCAAGCTTATTGATAACTGAGGTTAAGGTTAGGATTAGGTTTAAAGTTAGACAGGAAATGATCATTTCATACATTACATATACAGTCAGACACAACAGAGCTGCTGGAGTTTGCACCTCAGTGTCACTGCTGCATCCTGTGATCACTGATGAAGGACTAGAGGTACTAGAGGTGTTGCTCTAAAATAGTAATATCTACTATCACTGACCCTCTACCAACAAGCCAGATGTGTCTAACAGAGTGGATGACAAATGGTTTGAAAACTCAGCACAACACACACTAACACACCACCACCACATCAGTGTCACTGTAGCAATGATAATGATTCAGCACCCAAATTAAACCTGCTCTGTGGTGGTCCTGATTATGGAAGAACATGATGAAATGAGGCAACAGATGGACTCCAGTCTGTGATTATAGAACTACAAAGTGCACCAGTATAATACAATATCACACATGTACAGTGCCAGTCAAAAATTTGGACACACCTTCTCATTCTTCTTTTATTTTTTTGTTTTTTTCCTACACAGTAAATATGATTGGTGCTACTATTAAGAGATAAATTAACACTGAGAGTGTTACATTTTGACACCTTCAGTGTTAATTTAACTCTAATAGTGTTGATTTAACACTGACAGATTTGCTGTGTACATTGTAAATTAATAGTGAATCCAAAGAATCCAAATGAAGACCCTCTCGAAGGTCATTCTGTGACTGAATGGCATGCGCAGGTTTTCCTAACTCCCAACTCTGTGCACCTCAGATTACTTCAAAAATGCTTCTGTATCAAGAGTTACATGAAGTGCCAACCAAAAGTATGGAAGTAATCAGTGAATTTTACTTTTAACAAATAATTTAATTAAAATTGTCATTTTGTTGTGAATCATTATTTACATCTAGTTTTTGGGCTGTTTTTTAAAAAATATTTCATCGGCTTGCACTGTTGTAGTCTTATACAGTACCAGTCAAATGTTTGGACACACCTTCTTATTCAATGTTTTTCTTTTTTTCTTTATTTTCCTACATTGTAAATTAATACTGAAGTCATCCAGACTATGAAGGAACACATAAGGAATCATGTAGTAAACTTAAAAGTGTTAAACAAACCAATTACACAAACTCTGTAGTCAACACACAGATGAAACTTCATTTTAGATTTTGTACAAAACCAAACAAATTGTGAAAATTCAAATGATGTA
>BRDA01003273.1:25383-35530 GCA_036984385.1 Crenuchus spilurus
GTTTCCCAAAAACTCTGCATACGTAGCTGCTCCCAAGTATAAGGGGCTTGTCACTCCAAACCCTCGATAAGTCGCCGTCTCCTCTGATGGCTGATGATGAGCACTAGTGCCGTGGTAGCAGTATGTATAAAGCTGAAGTATGTGTTTACATCCACTGCCGCCATGTTTGTAATGACTTATCGCGAGAACAAACATATTCACACGTGATTTTATAAAAGTATTTCACATTTATGGAAACACCGCAATTGTGAAACTTGTTTTGTCAAATTGTTTTTTCGACAAAAAAGAATATCGATGATGTTTTGCGCAAAATTGCAATGGAAACGCGACAAATGATAAAAACTATTCTAATATATATGCAACCTTAAAGGGCCAAAAAAGTGGAAAATAAAAGAAATTGATGTAATAATTTTTATCCATTCATGTTGAAGTTATATAGTGTTCAGTCTCACCTGATTTTTGAACAATATATCTGTCTTACAGAGGCTGGACAAAAATAATTATGGCTGTTAAACAAAGTAAGTCCAATGTTTTTCCTCATTGCCACCAGAGGTCGCCATCTCCACAGTTCTAACTTTCTATCTGTTACCTGTTTTTAATTTATTTATATTGTACATATGACTTTTTTCAGGAGTTCACTGAATGTGTCCTGCTGTAGTTTTGATACCTGGACTCTGATCTTTGACTGTTCTTGCCCTTTTTGTGTTTAGTAACATCTGCAACTGGATCCTCAGGACCAAGATCATTGACATTAGGACCTTCTAAGGACCAGATATTTTTTGTCTTGATATATAAAACCATTTTGTACTTTTTATTTCACGTGACTGTATATCATTAAATACTTTTACATCATTTATTTGAAAAGGTATGTTTACTTAGATTTAATTGGCCATAGGTGACATTGCCCTTATTTCTTAAAATCCATTCATGTTGGAGAGATACACACAGGGTGCTGCTCAGCAGTTTATCCTCTAATAAAAATATTTTTTTCTAAGCTATTTTACCACTACCAATATTACAAAAATGATAGTATGTAAATGAAAGAAATGTTCTCACTCACTATTGCAACACCTAAATTTGAGACGTTTCACAGGCAGCCTGGCACAGTGACTGGTCTCCTCATTATAATGTCTCTGGTCTGTATTTGCCTTAGAGGAACAGTCCAAGGACATCTTAGTGCGTCACACTGTATCAGTCCGAAGTTTCGTTATGAGATGCATTGTGTTCACTTATCTACCATTTAATAGCAGAATGTTGCGAGACACTGATTGTAACAAGGATTCCAACACATCTCTGAGTGATAATTATGTTCCAGACATACTCATGACTCAGTTCTTGAGTAATTTACCAAAACAGCCAATGCCCCACGTACAGACAGTTAGGCAGGTGCATTAAATTCGTTGGGTGTCTGGTTCCTAACTAAACCAACACAGTTTCCATTACAACAGTCTAAATAAATATGTTTACAACATACAAGTTGAATTCTGGAACATTTGGTTTCCTAAAAAAAAAAAAATCTTTAAATGTGTGATATTTCTTCAATTAGCATTGAATGGGGTTAAAAAAGTAAAGATTTCGGTAACCAAAAGACAGTTTCTCAAACATTACCTCACTCCAGACCCCTGAGCATGAATTTCGTTTTTCTGACTCGCACTCATCTGATTGTCTTTTCTCATGTCATTCTCTCATTCCTCCCATAGACTTCCATTCATTTCCGGCCCCACGTAAACCCTACTGTGTCCTTTAACCTACAGCCACAAAACTGCATGTACTCACTCAGTGAAGATCCGCAAACTGTAATCCATAGCAGTACTGACCCACACTCCTCTGTGTGTCCTTTATTCATCCCTCAGTACTGACCTGCACAACTTAGCAACAACCTAGCAACCATGGATCATCCATTTAGCAAAAACATAGCAACCAAGGATCAACCATATAGTTACTCGTATGATTCAATGCCATCTTTCCTCAGAACTCCTCCTTATTCAGTTTTCTTAATAAGAAAGAGGCTGATTATGTCTTTAGTGCACCGATGCCCTTGTGTTCATCCTCCAGGGTCCCCCTCGCCACCCCTTCCTTTTAGGCCTTCTCTCTGTAGTCCCTGAAGAGGAGTTGATCTGCACCATCTGCAGCCCAGCAATCACCAATCCATAAACATACAATATGACTCTTCCTTCAAAATCTCAGGAGCCATGTATCCATTAGTCATGGCTTAGATAACAGATGTAGGGTTGAGAAGGCAGGTAATTCTAAAAAGCTACTGAGTTCTTTATTGAATTCAGTTTCACCGACTGGAATGCTCAAGTTCTCGTTCAGTGTTTTTTTCCTACATTTTATATGAATAATGACGTCATCCAGACTATGAAGGAACACATAAGGAATCATGTAGTAAACTTAAAAGTGTTAAAGAAACCAAAACATGTTATCGATTTTTTGAAGAATGTAAAATATAAACATATTCTGGTTTGTTTAACACTGTTTTGTTTACTAAATAATTACATATGTATTTATTCAGTCTGGATGACTTTAGTATTAATAAATTAATTAATCTATTAATCTACAAGGCAGACCATTTTTAATCACCACTGAATTTCCAGACTGTGTGTCCAAAATTTGAAAATTTCACAGAATACTGAATGTGTCACAAATAGGGTGTTATCCACCAAAAGAACAGCCAAGAAATCAGCCAAGATAATGTTTGGAGTCTCAGTTTTGTTACTTTAGTTTATAACTAGAGCTGTAAGGCTAGCAGTGTTAAACACTAACACTCAATAGTCTCCTATCTAGGCCGTTATTTCTCAAAAATCTCAGACTAGTCAATCCAGTATCTTAGACATTTGACAAGGGAGCTGAAAGTGATGACCATCTCAAGTACAGAGGGCTCTGATCCAAAATCAGTACTTCTGCTGTCAGTAGAGATGACAATCAGTTCACAGTAAGACCTTAATTAAGACAGATGTACTGGTGTATTTAGGTGACTATTGAGAAAATGTGCAAGTTCTGAACTAAAACTACATTTGGACTGCAAATTTGTTGGCTGATGTACATCTAAGGTAAACTGAAAAATGTGTAGAAGGCAATAAAAGGAAGGAAGTTAATTACAGAAGTGTGAGCCTGTATGCCAACAGGAAAAAATGACAAGCCGTGTTAATATTTCAAGTTTTATTCTAACGCACGTTAAAAGAAACATTCACAGCACAGCAACATTCATCCATATTCACAAAGACACTGCAGTGTTGCTCCACAGTACTTCTCAGTCTTGTGTCCACCACTGGTAGGCAGAGAGACATGTCGCCAGTGTCACCTGGAGATTCTGGTAAAGTCAGTAGGTTCTGCCAATTCATGCACACTGGTGTCACATCCAAGTAGTGTTCTCAGTCCTTTGCCCTGAAGTCAAGATGGGGCCCAGAGTGGACAAAGGATTTGCTGGGTAGTGACTGGTGTCCTCACT
Source organism: Crenuchus spilurus (assembly GCA_036984385.1). Taxonomy (NCBI): domain Eukaryota; kingdom Metazoa; phylum Chordata; class Actinopteri; order Characiformes; family Crenuchidae; genus Crenuchus; species Crenuchus spilurus. Next base: position 28,835 of record BRDA01003273.1, read on the forward strand.
TGCCAATCCTCTGCACAACCCAGTCTTGTTGGCATAGTGGGCATCGATTGTTCTGCTTCACCCACAGACTCATGCAGCAGTTATGGAAAGAGTGGTTGCACTCTCCCCATACAACTTGGAAAAAAGAAAGAAGACATTAATTAACAAAGGGGAAATGAGTCTTAAAAATGCATCGCTAGGCTTACCACAAAAATAACTGAACTGCTGATGAAAAAGGAACTTCCGCTTTTAAATAATACGTAAACATAAAGGCCATCAATTTTGATCAGTATTTGCAGTCAGCTGAAATAATTGCAATAACATGATTATATATGAATGGTGAAAAGCCTAAATCATGGTGTTATGTCACTTAAATAGATGCAGATCAGTATAAACAGAGTCTATAAGCATAGCCGTAGCAGCTCCGTCATAAAAGCTGGTCATCGTGTTGGTCACGACCACAGCAGCCGAGAATCAGTCGGATGCTGCCTTCTGTGGTTTACTGTAACTTGTTTTCTGCATACTTTAACAGACTGATTAAATGTTACTTACCCACACAGTCCTCTTGCTTATTTTCTGCCTGACATCTCAGACATGCATCTAAATGGACAAAGAGACTTTATGTAACTACACAAGAATTAATGCCAAAGGTTATCAAGCACAGCCAACAATATGCAATAAAATAGATCTCACAGAATTATAATATGCACTGTGAATTTAACGAGCTGTAGTGTTTACTGTCAGAAGGGTACAAAGACTGCTGGAATGCAGCTGTAGAGCAGTGGAACTGCGGAGTTCCATCCAATACCTCTGGGATGAGACAGAGTGGCATTTGTGGTCTAGAACTAATCATCAGCATCAGTGCCTGGCTTCACTGCGCCTGGCTTCACTGCGGTGCTCATGGCTGAATGCCAAATTCCCACATAAATGTTGCAATATCTAGTGTAAAGCAAAGGAGGACAAACTGTCTATTGTTGCCTTTTATTTCAGAAAAGGGTACAAATACAAAAGGTGTGTACTTTTTGTACTAAAAGTGTGTAGAGTGGAACTCCGGTTTTCATCATTAATCTGCTCTAAAGTGCAGATGTTAACCAAAACAAACAAAAACTGAACAATATTCTCCATAAGAAATAATGTAAATCCAATTAATCTGTTCCAGACACTCCAACATATAAAAAAATACATTTTATATAGAATAACTATAGTTTTACATACAGAACAAAAAGAGAAATAAATACAAAAGACTATTGAAGTGGATAAATGAACATTTAACATCACTCTTTTGGGTTTACACTCTGTTTTAGAGTGTGATGCTGTGGTCCAGCCGGCAGCCTTTGTTTTGTACACCTGTTTTCAGGTGGCAGCGCTACGTGCCGTTGCTTTAGTGTGATGCATTTTTGTTTGTTTTGAGTGCTATCAATAAGAAATAACGAGAAACAAAGCCAGTTGCAAAAGTTCCCTGAAAAAAATTGACAACAACCGAATTGTACGATGACCAAGGTTCTACTGTATATGCTTAAATGTCCTTGTGTTTACATGCATTTAATAATTCAATCAATCAGATGTATGCAGTTATAGGATTATTCAGTGGCTGTATAAACAGCATACTTAAGATTTCTTAGATTGGATTAAGAAATCTGATAAAAAGAGTTGGAATAACGTGACTTCTTAAGAGCTTGTATCCTCTTATTCCAAATCATTTTTTTTATTACTATTTTTTTCAGTCTGCCCATTTGTGAAAATAGGTTGGGGTAGTGAAATAAGCAGTATGCACAAGATGGCGGCAACAACAAAAAACATTTTGGAGCAATGCTGATGTGATGTATGTTCATATTTTCAGGTAAAGTGGTTTGATACCCTACTCTACTGCCTACATTGGAGTTCAAATGGACTTTCTGGCCGTTATCATTGCACCCACTATCATCATTATTCCTGTCCCACTACTGTCACCATATCAGCTCACCTGAACTTTACAACAAGATCATATGATTATGATTCATCACACACTTAGAATTGGCAGACCAGAGGAGGATGGGTCCCCCATGTGAGTCTGGTTCCTCCCAAGGTTTCTTCCTCCAGCTCTGAGGGAGTTTTTCCTTGCCACTGTCGCCGTTGGCTTGCTCACCGGGGATTAGGGATTAATGATTTTATGTCTGTTATTGCTAACCCTGTAAAGCTGCTTTGTGACATCAGTTGTAAAAAGCGCTTTATAAATAAAATTTGAATTGAATTGAATTGATGTTAAAAATATATAACTGCGGCATGAAGTTTGGGTTTGACAGAACATTTATGTCATGTTTCAGTAAGTGCAAGTGATTTTTGCTGCTTTAAACTGTTTGTTACAATGGCCATGTTTCAACAATCTGAATTAATTCTGATTATAGATTAAGCCTGAGGTGTTTATATACAGACATTAATTGCCAATGTGACACTTATTTTACAATGTATTACTATTTTAGGATTTTTAAAAATCTTTTTTTAAATAAAAGCCTGTGATTCGTCTCATCCAACTGAGGTATTTACATAGAAGTATTCTATTTTGATTGAGCTGTTAGTCGGATTATTAGGCTGCATGTATACATGCATGTAAAAAAGGCTAATGAGTGAGCTGTTTTTCGCAGACCAAGACCTACTGATCATGAACTGAGAAATCCTATTACTGAGCTAAGACCTAAGAAATCAGAGTATGCTGTTTCACGGGCCCCGTCATGCAGGCTATTTAGGGGTAGTTGTGGGCTGGTGATTAGGGATCCAGTTCTGTGACCAGAAGGTCGCCAGTTTGATCAAGGCACCTAACCCCCAACTGCTCTCCGGGCGCCGTAGAAAGGGCCTGCATGGATGGGTTAGATGTGGAGACCAAATTCTGTTGTGTGCCATCACATTTGTGTGAATCTAACATGACCACTGCAGAAATCAGAGTATAACTGTTAAATACATGTAATAGTGTTGTTCTGCTATTGAACCACTGATTGTGTTAAATTGGTAGTAACTATACGTTTAAAGGTACCATTTGTCTTGAAAAAACAAATATTCTGCATTATGAAAAGTGATGTTAAAGGCTGAGCTTAGTCTAGCCTGGTTAGTGTTTAGCTTCTGGCAAGCTCTGAGCTGAAGTTAGCTTATTTGAACTCCCACTTCCACCTTAAATAGTACAGAATGTACATTCAGGAGCTTGAATGCAACGTTACATTCGGAACTATTTAAGGTGGAATGAGACATTTGAATACGACCCCGAGGAATACGGAGCGAATTCCAGAACCACTGGCTCTAGTCACTTCCCTGGATCTTTTATTAACAGTTACAAATTATGTTTTCAGAAAGTCGATATTTTCTGGCAATATCAAGCCCACATTCCTACCAGAAATAGCTCGTCGTCTACCTGAGAACAGCTAAGAGATCCAGCTAGATCAGATGATCCAGTTGGCCCCTGTAGCAAGCTGATATTTGCCTCAGTGTAGAGGCTACAGGAGAACTACTAAGTCCAGGTTTATGAGAAACGACTGGTTAGCCAGGCTGCTAGCCGGCTACAGCGCAGCACCTACCCATGACTTGGACTCGACAAATGGCGCATGTGTCACACTCCACGTCCCAGCTCCACATCGCCACAGCGTTCCACTTCTTCAGAGAAAACATCTTGTCTCCCCCCGACTTGGATCCCGACGAGCTGCTGTGCGTGTGCACTAAACCCGGCTCATCGCCGTCATCCATCTCCGCCATGGCATAAAAGGGCATCGACGAAATGGCCGACGTCTGGAGCGCGTCCACCTGAGTGTATCCAAAAACTGACCCAGAATCAGCTATTATGAACCAATCAGATATCTTAATACTATAAGGGAGGAGCGTGACTGATCACAGGTCAGCGGAAGAACAGCCAGCGTCCACCTACAGCTCCAGCAGGCAAGCGACGAGATAATCAACCGTAAACTGTTTATACAGTCGAGACTATACATAGAACAATTAAAATATGTGGTTTACACATAGGCGGAGAGTAAAGACTTTCATTTTATTGATCCCTGTCGGAAAAAAAATTGTAAACGTGTAAAATATTTTACTTGGTCATTTTTTTGCAAGATTACAGATTTTTGAATATTTTACAAATTGAAAAAGTAAATCGTAGCATATTCAGGCAATATGTAAAACGGCTATAACGACATATCCAATAAGAGCTTGAGAAAGAGCCGGCCAATCAGATTAATGTAGGGGCGGGACTAAAACGTTTCATAAATATTATGACGTAGAACACCACAAAAACACTGCACTGCTAAAATTATGTGCTTTTTGTCACTGATACCCCATAAATACAGCATGTAAACTAAATATAGATTTATATAAAATATAGTGTGTGAAGTTACTGAGACTGAAACTTTGTTGAGGTGACCCATATGTTATCCATGAATTCTAATGTGACCAAGAAAACACAAACAATGCATCTATTCTAAATCCCAAACTTAATCTAAATCTGCTCATATCACCAGTATTCTCTATCAGCGCCACAGGATACCTGTTTCTGAACACATCTGCTACAAAATCCTTCTGCTCACCTATAAGGCCATGCATGGATTAGCTCCATCCTATGTTTGTACTTTCTTACAGCCTCATGCTCCTCCACGACCACTTAGGCCCCCTGATTCTGTTCTTCTGAAGTACTAAGGTTTAGACTGTCCACTATGGGGGGCAGGTCTTTCAGGGTTGCTGCCCCTACCATCTGGAATGCCTTCTCTCTCTCTCTCTCTCTCTCTCTCTCTCTCTCTCTCTCTCTCTCTCTCTCTCTCTCTCTCTCTCTCTCTCTCTCAGTTTATCTCTTTGTCATTTTGTGATTTCATTCTTTTAATTATTGTAAACAGTGCAGTTTGTGAAAGGAGCTATATAAGTGTAGCTTATTATTATTTTTATTATTAACTGTAGACGATTACTAACTTCTTACCTTTAAATGAGCAGAAAATGTGTTTCATGACATAACAATAATGTAATAAAAAAATATTAATTACTTACATTTATTATTTATTTTATTTGGGGGCATATTTTTCCCCCAGGTTAGTTTATCAGGGGATGTCTGCTTTTTAACATTTTACACATCTCCTCAGAGTTTAAATTCCTGCATCCAGATGGCATTAAAGTAACACCGGAGAAGCGAGTTTCTGTGGGGTGTATCTATACACTGTACAGTATATAAGAAATGGTCACAGCTAGAGGAGTAGAGAAGTGAAGTCTCTGGTGCCCTCTAGTGGCTGGTTGCAGTACAATTTTAAACCCTGCCCTCAACAGTTATATTGAATGGGAGCTACAGCAAACTTTGAAATGACTTTCCTCATTCACTGATTTTTTTTTTGTGACAGATGTGTTGTGTTAATTTCACAAGCTGTACCTAATTATTAACCCCAATGTTTTTCTTTATGATAAATGTGTTTTAAAGAAGTTATTTAGGGATATTTATAGTGGTGTGATGAGGAGGTGATTGACAGCTTGGTTGAGTTGACTGACATCTCATTCTGACTGTCATGGACTCCACGTGATTTTCTCCATGTGACTCTTACAGCAGCTAACAAACGCAGCTCAGCTTGGCAGTTTTTTTTTGTAAGTGCCTCATTTTGATATCTGACTAATATAGCATATCAACAATGCTGGCTGGGTGTTCCGGTAAAAGGTGTGTCCGGTAAAAGAGAGTGGGTTGAGTTTGAATGGTAGCACTGCTTCATCTTCCATCTCTGCTGCGCAAGCTCAGGTTGCAATCTACATTCAATGCGTAAGTGCAAGCAATGTGGCATTGTCCATTTTTGCCGTTTTTTGTAGGGATGCTCCGATCAGGTTTTATGCTGCCGATCACCGATACCAATCACCATGAGTGTTAATCACCGATACCGAGCAGGTGGTCATTTTTTTTTTTGTGATCGGCAATGAAAGGCATTACATACTTTTTAATGGAAATCAGCTGTTAATAATCAGTGGCTGATCGATCAGAACATCACTAGTTTTTTGGCTTCAAACCATCACAATGAGAGTAACCGGAAGTGTACTTGTTATATACAGTCTATGGGTGTATCAGAGAAAATGTACTTTTTGAGTACTGCTTGATGAATACGGCATATTCAGACACACTAGTCATTCTCACCTACTGCTTTCCCATACTATGTAGTAGGGAGGTAAGCAGCCCTTGTGTTTTACTGCACAAACTGCATTACTTTAGAAGAACACAGAGATACCGGCTAATTTTCATAGGCAATTTTATGTTACATATTTTATCTTTTCTGAAATTAATAACATGTTGAACATAAAAACTTGGTAAACATGTAATCAACAAAAATCCACCCAGACCAAGTGGATTATTGGATGACTACTCTTAATCATTAATACTTCTTGTGATTTGTTCCATTAAGAGACTAATTACGGCTAGTAGCAGCAGCCAAAAACATTTTCCAACATGAGACAACATCTGTCTGAAAATCACAGAGATTTGCATCCAGACAGGAATAAAATGATCAGACAAGCTCTGACTTTGCTTTTTTTTAAAATAGGTAGTTCAGTCTGTAATTTTCTCAGAGGATGTGCGGAAAGCACAGACACGTCACATCCGGATGTAAATAAAATCATAGAGGATGTCCTGTAAAATTCAATCATTCATTCATTATCACACCCACTTATTCCTTATCAGGGTCGCGGTTAGTCCCCCACCCATGCGCGTAATTTGCGGGGGGGGATAGGGGGGTTATGACCCCCCCA
>BRDA01003273.1:35540-50396 GCA_036984385.1 Crenuchus spilurus
AAATAGGTAGTTCAGTCTGTAATTTTCTCAGAGGATGTGCGGAAAGCACAGACACGTCACATCCGGATGTAAATAAAATCATAGAGGATGTCCTGTAAAATTCAATCATTCATTCATTATCACACCCACTTATTCCTTATCAGGGTCGCGGTTAGTCCCCCACCCATGCGCGTAATTTGCGGGGGGGATAGGGGGGTTATGACCCCCCCAATAATCTGATCCAATCACTATAACCCCCCCAATAAAGTCACATAATTTCAATTTACAAAAACATCTTTCATGAATAACTTGTTAATTTTCTTTATTCATGATCAATTTTGGGTAAAATACTAGCATGTTTAATCATTTCGTAATGTAACCCCCCTTTCCCCACAAAAACTTGATATCACTCAACCGGCTTGGCTCCACCAAGCAGCAGCGCTCGCAATTTGCAGGGTTGCCAGGTTCGTGGTTTTCACCCCATTTTGCTTGTTTGAAAATACAGTCGCGGGTGAAAATTCAAGCGTGTCAGGCTGCGTTTTTTGGGCTACTTTTAAAAATTACCGCGGCCGCCAAAAAACAACAAGAAAAGTAGGTGATGGAAGATTAAATGCAACAATACGAACGATGAGAACATAACGACATAAGGAAGTACAGCCTGAGAGAGAGAGAGAGAGAGAGAGAGAGAGAGAGAGAGAGAGACACAGAGAGAGAGAGAGACAGAGAGGAGAGAGACAGTTTCTTTTTTTTTGCTAATTATGTTACTATTAAATGTTCTTGACTGGGATATAAAACTGTTATAAAAGAATTAATAAACACTAATGTTGCCATATTATTAATGACTGATAAAAATCCCTTCTAAAACAAAATACTAAGTCGTATTCATAGTTGTTTTGCCATTTGCTTCAAACGTGTGACAGACATATTTTGGGCTAGTTCAAGCTTCTGAAGGGCGGGTTTTAGACTGACTTTGGACTGGTTATTTTTGTTGTAAAAAGCGGAAAAATCAAAATGAGGTAAATGTATATGTATTGTTAGCTGATGATTGAATAACTATGCCGCTGTGTATCAGACACCGTTCAGGTATTTTAGCTAGCTTCACATTTCTTAATTGTTTAAGGTGCAGAGTAAATACAAAGAAAGTTAAATAAATACATAGTAAAAGCATTACAGTGTATTTCTAATACAGTTAACCCAAAATCTCCTGAATCCGTTTAGAAAAGTAAATGATTTAATAAATAAATATGCAGACAGCTCAACCCCCCCAATGTTGAACCCAAAGTTACGCCCTTGCCCCCACCCCCTCACCGGGTGCAGGGCAGGGCATTACATTAATCAACTAAGCCCAGGACAGGGTGCCAATGCATCGCTGGGAGACACACACACACACACACACACACACACAATTTAGATTACCCAATTCACCTGATCCCCATGTTTTTGGACTGTGGGAGGAAACCGGAGTCCCCGGAGGAAACCCACGCAGACATGGGGAGAACTTGGAAACTCCGCTCAGATGGGGACTTGAACCCAAGACCCCAGCGCTGAAAGGCGAACGTGCTAACCACTAAGCCACCATGCCGCCCCTGTCCTGTAAAATAAAATAAAAAAATTCCCCAGGTTTTCATGTAAATTTAAGCCAATCCCAGTAGGTCTGATTTGTGCCAAAGGAGGTTGACCTTCAGCAAAACAGAAACAGAATAAAATGGAATTGATCACTTTCTTCAGCTAGACTGACAGTTTGGGTTGTAGTGAGAATGTACCACAAAATATGCTCAAGTAGGTGTGTTCATGTGCATATTTTGTTTCTATTTAACCTGTCCAAGGATTGCAGCCCCAGAAAATATGAAACAGAGAGATCTCATCTGGTATGTCATCCAAATTCCAAGTTGAATGGAGAGCAAACAACAAACCCAGGAAAACTCTGATCTAGTCCAGCGGTTCTGTATCCTGGTAGTAGAGTACATCTTCTCTGTATGTCTGCAGAGCTCACTCTACTCTAAAGCTAAGCACACTGTGTGATTTTAACCTGTTTTAAGTCTGTTTAAGCCATTGCCAACTACACTTTATGTTCCAGACAAATTTCAGCCAGATGGGTTTGGGGGCAGCCGTGGCCTAGTGGTTAAGGATCTGGTCTGGTGACCTGAAGGTCGCGGGTTCGATCAACGGGCAGGTCACGACAAAAGTGCCCTTGAACAAGGCACCTAACCTCCAAATGCTCCCCATGGGTGCAGTGGATAGGGCTGCCCACTGCTTCAGGCACATGTTCTCACAGCCTAGTGTGTGCGTTTCACTGTTAAATGAGGATTAAATTCTGTTGTGTGTAATCACATTGGCAACGTTTAATGTAATCTCATCTAATTTTGGTTGTTTGTCTTGCAGACTCATGAGGTGCTTTCCCTAATCATGCACAAATCTCACACATACATGGGAAGGCAAGCAGACTGGTATAGTGTAATAAGTAACATGGCAGGCTGATGTTAAACTCCCAGCTTGGGTATGCACACAACACTTTACTAATAAGAGTCCTTGGGCAATACTACAACGCATACAAATGAAACATGACTAATAAGAGCACATCCAAAGTTGCCACTAATGAATATAGTTATAAATAATACTACAGTGAGTTTGTGATATATAGGATATAATGTATTTGGACAGCTACTAAAGAACCACATTATTGGTCAGGTACACTTGATGTGTATTGGGAAATGTCTTGTTGGTGCCTTTAAGGAGGGAAAGTGCTGACCTACGCCATCTGTTGGTTTAAAACCTTTTAAATTGTTCATCAGTTTGGGTTAATTGATCACTTATCATGAATTTAGTGGCTATACATTCATATTAAATATAGATTTGTAGAACTACAAAGTGGAGCTGATTAAATGGACACTGAGTGTAAATAAGGTGTCTACCTAATGAAGTGGTCATATATGATAAATCTGATATGCAAACCATGAGTGTTTTGTGCTGAGGGACCATGCCATGACTTGCACCAGCAAATCCTTCAGCCAGAGAAACAAGGAAAGGTCACATTGACAAGTCATTTGAGGCTTTGATGAAATGTTGAGTGGATTTCCAGAAAGTAGGTGCTTGAAACAAAATGATAAGTGCTGCCAAAATAGCTTGTTTCTAACCACAAAGTAGATCCTAGCTGAGACTTCAAACATGCACAAACCACAGCAAAAGGTATGTGGGGTTAATAAAGCCATGACTTCAAGAAGAACATGGAAAATAAACTAATATTGGTATATTTATTGATTTGATTCATTATTATTCAAATACAATTCATTATTCTTCAATGATTGTTTTGATATCAAGATACCAAAAAGGTCCTAAAGTGAAGCAGATTTAGAAAATATCAGTGTATCAGTGAAAATATCAGATATCAGTGCTCTGGAGACATTATCCTTGTCCATTACCAGATCATAGTAGCTACCACAAACAGGTTTTGCTTCTTTTAGATTAATCTTCATGTTTTCTGTGTATACATAAATAAACAAAAATGCCTAAATATCTGGTGACTGGAGTATAGATGTGATAATGGCCTTCAAAACTCTTCGGCCTCAATCTCATGTTTTAAAGGTACAGTATGTAATATTTCGGGTTATCTTTTAGCAGAATTTAATATAATCACTAATAAAAAATATTAAAAACACATCTAATCATTATAAACTAAGAAGTCATTTGTTTATTTTACCTTAGAATAAGCAGTTTATATCTACATTGGTCGCGGGTCGAACACCGACTGAGGCCGCCATGTTTCTACAGTAGTTCGAAAAGGATGAATGATGAATTGGCCACTCAAATTCGATGGCGCTGTAGCTTTGTTTTACCGTTGGCTGACATAAAACAGGAGAAGAAGAAGAAATAAACATATATCTCAATAAGAAGAAATACACGGAGGAGAAGCAAGAAGAAATGATTTTTGGTTTATTTGTTAAGATGGCGGAATATTCTTATGCTCGTCAAGAAGAGAAAACACAACTTCAATCATCAAAGAAATGAAAACTTGATGAAGCTTAGCTTCATATTCGTGCGCGCAGTGTTTTTCCCCCATTCCACCTTAAATGGTGCTGCAGGACCTTGTAGCGCACCGGAGCTGAACACTGCTGTGATGTTGGCTGCAGCATTTAAGGTGGAACGGGAGATTCGTAGCTGCACACTAGTTTGCGAGCTCGTGTGAACTCTTATTGGCTGAAGTGCCTTCTTCAGAGCATGGCAAGCTTACCTTGACTAGAGAAAAATGTGTATCCTGCCTGCATTATCTGTCTACAGTGAAGCAGTTTGATGCGTTTACTTTGTTTGTACAGAAAACAGCTAACGTTTACAATAGCACTACTGAAGTGCAGAAAATATGTTTCGTCTGCATTGTAGCTATGATAATTTTACATATTACATTTCCTAAATCTCTAATTCATATTACTAGCTCTAAAGCTGCTATTAGACATCGCGTTCGGGAGTATCAAAGATATATGACATCTTACGGCCACCGTAGAGACTCCGTGTTTGGAAGGGAGAGGCTGTGGAAAGAGTCTTCAGTTGGTTGCAATATGGAAACTAAACCACTAGATGTTGCTGGAAACTACATACTGTGCCTTTAAATGTTGTATAATGGGAAACACCTAAGTGGACATTATTCTTTAGATAAAATGTAAGAAGTCCTCAGTATATCCTTTCAAAATACAGTGGAACCTCAGTTATTGTTTGCCTTTGTTATCGTACAATTTGATTATTGTCAACATTTTTGGGGGAAATTTTGTCCCAGTTATTGTTCATCCACCCGGTTTTCATTCGTGTGCCCATGTTACTTGCTAAGTTTGTGAAAACAAAGCATACACCTATGCATTTATCATTCACCCATGTGTTTGTCATTCAATCTGACTTCATTTCTCATTATTTATTTGACTTTGTTTCTCATTGATAAGCGCTACCACATGAAAACGGGTGCAGAAACAAACAGCGGCTGAGAACCTTGAGAACAGGTGTACAAAACAAAGGCTGCACTAGACCACACCGGCACACTCTAAAACAGAGCGTAAACCAGTGATGTTAAATGTTTATTTATCCATTTCATTAGTCTTTTTGTATTTATGTCTGTATGTAAAATTATAGTTATTCTATATAACATGTACTTTTGTTAATATTTGAGTGTGTGGAACAGATTAATTGGATTTATATTATTTCTTACATGAAATATTGCTTCTGTTATTGTTCATTTTGGTTATCATCAGGTGCTTTAGAACAGTTTAATGATGAAATCTGAGGTTCCACTGTACAGACAACAAACAAAATATGTATGTTAACAATTACTCAAAAAGCACCAATGAGATTCTTAAAGTCAGTCTTCTGGGCTGCAAGGAGTAGACCTGAGACTATCCTCCCCTCATGGGCAGCTCCTGAAACCAAACCAGTCCAGTGCTGGAACCTACTCCTAGGATAAGGGTACAGGCTCACTGTCACTGCCCAAATTGCATGCCTGCCTGATTCTGACCATGCATGAGCTCAACTATAAGGCATGAATACACTGCATTACATTTACTGGCACTCTCTGATTTTTAGCAGCTATCAGTAAATTCTTTATGGTAATTGACATGGTACAGAAGATTTATATTACGCAATAATTATTAGTGTGTATTTTGGTTGACATCCTACCTCAGTGTATAAACAAACACAGCCCTTTTTCATTTTTGTATAGCATAATAGCATCCTATTTGGATGCTACAGCTGGGCTGCATATTGAATGTCTCTTAAACAAATGAGATAAAAATTGAATTGTATAGAAAATGCAAAATAAAAGTTTGTTTTTGCAGAGAGTATGAACCCAAGATATTTAATATTTTCTGGTGAACTTCATTTTGTTTGTTAATATGCATTAATTCCTTAATTTTTTAAAAATTAATTTCAGTCCTGTAACACATTCCAAAAAATTGGAAGAGTAAAGCATTTGCCTCTTTGTAGTGTTACCATTTCTTCTCACAACACTTAAAAGATCTTTCAGCACTATAGGTACCAAGCATTGAAGTATTATTTTATCCCATTTCTTCTGCAAACACTTAATTTGCAATTTGCAAACAATTAATCCTGCAATTCACTTTTTCACTTAAAAATTCTCCACACATTCACTACTGGAGACAGATCAAGACTGCAGGTATGCCAGGCCAGTACTTGTACTCTTTTTTTCCAGAGCAAAGCCTTTGTAATGTGTGCAGCATGTGGTTTTGTATTGTCTTGTTGAAAATGTGTTGTCTTGAAGGTAGCATATGTTGCTCTAAAATCTCAGTGTACTTTTCAGAAGTGAAAATCACTTTTGCTGATGGCACTGACACAACCCCATACCATGACAGACACTGGCTTTTGGACTAATAACCTTCCAGTTGGTCCTCTTTAGTTAGGAGTACACTGCACCCATTTTTTTTTTTAATTATCTGGAATACTGATTTTTCTGGCCACAATACACATGTCCACTGTGTGATGGTCCACCTCAGATGCTGATGAGCAAGAGGAGTCAATACCACTTTTAGACATGTTTAACATACGGCTTCTTTTTGCACTGTAAAGTTTTAAGTGGCATTTCTGAAGGTAACTGTATTGTAGTACTTGACCAAAGTTTGCCAAAGTAATCCCTTGCCCATGTGGTTATATCAGCTATTGATGAATGACAGTTCTTGATGTGATTGGAAGTCTGAGGGATTGGAGATCACAGCTGGCCAGCTTAGACTTGTGCCCTTGTCCTTTACGCACTGAAATTCCTCCAGATTCCTTGTGCTGTTTAATGATATTATGCATCTTTCTTTGAGGAACATTGTTTTTAAACATTTCAATCATTTTCTAATTCAAGTATTGACAAAATGGAGACCTCCTGCCCCACTAAAAGATTGATGCTGTTTTTGTAGCAAACTGTATTGACATGACATCACCTGTTTGAAATCACATTTTAACCTGCCAATTTGCCCCTGTCATAACTCTGTTTTGGAGTGATTTTTTAAATTCTACCAGATTCTATTATTTTTTCATTTTATTGACATGCAATGTTTGAAGCTTATTTTTATTATTGTTTACCATTAAGTGCCATCAAGTCAGTTCTGTATGGACTGTATGGACAGATTTTCTCCAGAACATTCTGCCTTCTGTTTAGGACTTTAGGCTTCTTAATGACAACATTGCTTAGTAGTGCTGGAAGAGTGCCATCTTACCCACCCAGAGAGAGCACAGCCAATTTTGCTCTCTTGGTCCCCGGCTGACCATGGCAAGCAGCATAACCTGGGATTCAAAGTCTCGTTCCTCAGGTCATAGTGACATCACATTAATCTGCTGATCCACTCAGGGCACAAACATTGATTTTGTATTCACTGATGTAATTTTAAACAATTTTTTTTATGTTTATTTAAGCAATTAAATAATAAAAAAAACATTATACATATGGACACTATAGTTGTCGGCAATATATTAGTCTATTTACCCCTTTCACCCTGTTCTTCAATGGTCAAGACCACAGAGCAGATATTATTTGGGTGGTGACTCATTTTTGGCACTGCAGTGACACTTAGGTGGTGGTGGTGTGTTATGTGTTGTGCTGGTACAAGACAATGGATCAGACAATGGAGCTGCTGGAGATTTTAAACACTGTCCACTTACAGTCCCCTCTGTTGAGACCCACCTACTTTGCTGGTTCATCATGTAGATGTAAAGCCAGAGACAGTAGTTCATCTGCTGGTCATCCTCTAATCATTCATGAATGGTCACAGAACGCTGTTGTCTGGACAGTTTTGGTTAGTGGACTAGTCTCAGCCCATGATCACAAACATTAACAGTGTCTTAACCACTCATCCTAGTATAACACACACTAATGCACCACCATGACATCAGTGTCACTGCAATGCTAATAATAATTCACCATCTAAATACGTATTACCTGCTCTGTGGGGGGTCCTGATCATTCAAGAACAGGGTGAAAGGAGGCTAACAATGTATACAGAAAAACAGAAGGGCTACAGTCTGAAATTGTAGAATTACAATGGAACCTTGACTTACGAGTTTAATTCTTTCTGTGACCGAGCTTATAACTCAGTTTGCCCGCATATCAAATTAATTTTCCCCCAACAACCACACCAATTTTAATGTGTTTTAATAGTGTATAAATAATAATACATAATAAAAGAGAATGTAAAGAAATAAGCTGGTTTTTATTAAGAGTATTTACACTGAAGATCAGATGATGATGTTGGGCATGGTGGAGGAGATTGGCAGAGTTTTTCATTTTGTACTCTATTGCTTAGCTTACTCGCTACACACTTAAAGCTACAATTTATTGCTAAATTTAACTTACACACTATGCTGCACTTTATCACTAAACTCAACAGCTACTTTTTTCCATTTCACTTAATCTTCTTCTTCTTCACTGACTTTTGCCTTTTTCACCATACTTTCCTTGCTGTCCCAGGAGGTTTGTTTCTTCCTCGCTTTCAAAATGTTTTGAAAATGAGTGAGGCAAGTGGTTACACAGAGCTAAAACAAAACTTCTTCTAGCACTGATCTTGGCACTCACTCCAGGGTCGCGTGTAGGAAGTTTTGATACCCAGGGCTTCAGCCCCCAGGAAGGGTTGGGGGTATGCTTGAATATATTCTTCCCCAGATATCGGCTCATGAAGCAAAAAATCTAATGAGCGACAGCTTGTTGACTCTCGTAAGTCAAGGGTTCACTGTATAAAGTGCATTTATATGGTCAGTGGTGGTCCTAGCCCGTTTGGTGCCCTGGCAAAAAAACCCTCAGGTGCCCCCTACTTTTAACGTGAATTCCTATCATGCTGCGGACTCTGACTTGCTCCATGTTGTTGTTCCTGTTTGGTTCTACACTGTACATCAGCAGCATATGGCCCGCATCGCAAATGAATTAAAGTGAATGGATCGGCCAAATTATCTGATACCCGATCCAGCTAATTTGATTAATAATGGGTCGGTGCATCCCTGGCAATAAGCAATGCAGTGGTCCTAAGGGCGCTTCACAGTGCCGCCCCTGACATTGTGCCACCCTGGGCGGCTGCCCATATCGCCCATATCAGAAACCGCCACTGGTGGAGCTTATAACAAGGACAATGACTGTACACACAGCAATATATTTTATAAAACTGCTTGCATATATATACCTTTTAAATTGATTTCTGTTGTTTTGAACTAGTTAAAATACTGAACACTTCCAGCACTTTCACAGTTGTGAGAGAGCATTACTGAAACTGCTTGCACTTGCCAGGCTCGTTATTACCAAATAAGAGAGAAAATAGTCCCCGTTTATTCTTCCATAAAGCAAAGCTAAGTGACCTGAAGTACATGAAGTAATGACAGAACACAGCGTGTGGAGAGCACACCTATTACGTGGGGGATGGTACTGGTGCTGGTGATGGAGGTATGTTGGACTACCAGGATTGATTAATCCTTCCGCGATAAAAGCATTTAAACATGATTGGTCCCCAATCCTTCCGTATGCAAACAATTAATGATTAGTTTAGTGCTGTTAGAGTGACCTTGCCAGACATTTCAATTAAACAACCAAAAAGCTTCTCATTTGCCATAATTCTGATAACCAATGAAATTATATTAAATAAATAAACCAAAAATAAACACGTGTGTGTCCTCCCACCTGGGGAGCTTTTCTCATTTCTGACGGGTGTTATTTGTTTTCTACCCGTTTTTGTGCTAAAATCCTCCTCCTACACGTTGACGACAAAGGAGTCTATACTGCTGATTGGCGGAAACCTTATAAATATGAGCTGCCAGCCAATCCGAGCACACGAGCGCTAGCCAATCACTGCGCAGGAGGCGGGCTTAGTCTGAATACGGGTGTGAAAAAACAGCATCGGCTGAATAGCTGTTACTTGAAGGCAGTTTGTAAGTCATGAGGAGACCGGTCATCACTGAACACTTTCCCTCAGAAACTTCTGCCAGAACAAGCAGCGTAAATGAAGACGATCGACGAATGAACAGTGAGGAGGGAAACTCACTTTACCAAGGTTATTACCTGAGGTCAGTTCTGTGTATTCAGTCTAGTTTAAGAAGCAGAGATTTAAAAGTGTAACATAATTGTTTAGCTTCTTCTATCTGACGGGACACACATTTGTCCATGTTTTTAATAGATGTAGAATAATACAGTTTTCTGAAGGGTCTGTTTTAACTACATTTTGGTGGATGTTTCAGTGATATAAAGTGTATAAAATCCAGGTCATGAGTACAAGCTTTAGTCAGGATTGTTTCTCCAATAGTACCAGATATTAATAAGGTTCCCGCCTTTTTCATTCCATAGAAAATAAGCACAAGAGTCAGTATTGCTGAATTACACTAGTTCTGGAGGCTCTTTCTGTACTCATTGTGGTGATTTATTCTGATGAAGATGGCTGACCATTAGTGGTAAGACCAGATGGAGGTATTGATGTTCATTTACAAAGCTGTCTTGTGTAAATTGCCTTATTGAATTACTGCTCTTCATTCACTTGTAATGTATCTTATAAACTGTGACAGCACTTATTTGTCTTCAGCTATAACGACACTGAGTTTTCATGCAGTAAAAATATACCAAATAAATCAGTTAAATAATGAATTGCTTAAAAATGCATCAGCAGTACTAGCCCTTAAATATCTTAAACCAGTTTACATTACATGCTGCCCAGCACATATTCAGATGGCCAGTATTAAGTTTAAGTCATTATACAAGACCTAGAGATATTGATACAGTCTTTAAAACAGTGGTTCTTCAGTGGTTCTTTGGTAAAGGCACTGGTTCTATATAGAACCATGAACGTTATGAAAACCTAAAGGGTTCTTTAAATATTTCCTATTTGAATTATGACACAGTATGGTTAATTTTCAATTATGTGTTATCCAGCAGCACTACTACTACATGCCATTTTGATGTATTGACTGATGTGTAATTGTTAATATGAGTTAACTGAATAAATACATTTATTTGCTACAAACAGTGGAACCTCGGTTATCGTTTACTCTATCATACAATTCAGTTATCGTCTGCCTTTTTGGGGGAAATTTTGTCCCATTTATCATTCATCTGCCTAGTTTTTGTCAGTGTGCTCATGTGACTCACCGCTAATTTCTTAAAAACAAAGCATCCATCCACACGGTCGTCATTCATTCTGGCTTTGTTTCTTGTTGATACCGCTCAAAACAAACTAAAATAAGTCATGCTAAAGCGATGTCGCACAGCGCTACCACCGGAAATTGGGTGTATAAACACTCCCCTATAAAAGTATTGGAACAGTAGGCCAGTCCCTTTATTTTTGCTGTGGGCTGAAAACATTTGGGTTTGACATTAAAAGATAAAAATGAGACAAGGACACTTTGCTTCAGAGGACTAAAGCTGTCATTATGATCTGTGGATCATGAGTTTGAATCCCAGGTCATGAACAACAACATGCTGCATGCCATCAACCAGAGAGAACAAATATTGGCCATTGCTCTCTCTGGGCGGGTGAGATAGCACTCTCTCCCCAGCACTGCTAAGTAATGTCGGCTGGCTCAGGCATCTGCCAGGCAGTCCATCAGGACTGGGGATCCTGCACTTTCCCACGAGTGTGTTGGCTGCCCGGCAGCGATGTATTAGCAGCAGTTCGAAAATGAGGTAGTGTCTTGTCTTCACATTCATTGAAGGAGGCTTGTGTTAGTCTACACACTCCTAGAGTCAGTGACATTACAAGTAATATGGAGAGTCCTAATGAATGGGTGGGTTAATTAGCTACCAAAAAACACACTGTGGAGAATATTGGGTAAAAAAAGAGATCCCTTTTTTTGCACTATATAGAACATATTTTGCTAGTAGTGTACAGAAATGAAAATCAGTGTGTTGCGCAGAGAAGTATGTGTGTGTGAATAATCCACCTGTGCCTCAGCTCCTCCTTTTGTATTGCTGTACTGGCAAGGACATTTCCTATGATAGATCTAGACATGAATCAATGCACTACACTCATTTATTATGTGAAGTATACAGATATATGGTGTTTCCAAGGACAGTTACATAGAGATGCAATGTGAAATATACCTTCAGCCACTGGAAGGAATGTATATATATCCCAAACTGAGGTTTTGTGAGTTGTTATCTCAGCTGGCAATGTAATGGAGAGGTGGTAGATCTTTATTGTTTATTTTGTGTTGCTTCCAAGACATTTCTCTCTCCTAAGAACTGAGAGAGCTGACCAAGCTCTGTTTTTCAGACCCTGCCCCCATTAGGTGCTCATTTCAGCCAGGCCTGCTCAGTATGTGCCAGCTGTCATTATGTAGCCATGACTGGTGTCCTTCATCTGCACTTCATCTGGTGAATGACACTCCCACTATCACTTAACTCATTTAAGTGCTTCATGTTCTCATCTTTGCATTTCAGCCCCTGTAACCCAGCAGGCCACCAATGTCAATAGACATTAATTTTTGGTTAAATGTTTGTCATGATGTCGGATGAAAAAATGTAATGTCAGGATGATATCTAATAATGTCCTGTGCCTGCTTTACACATTTTCTGATTTCTGTTCTGCTGTATGTATTGTAGTATTTAGCTTGTGCTTGTCATTTGGTTCAGATGACTGGTTTCAGTCACAAATCGATTACCGGGTGCCAAACACCAAATACCTAGGTCATTACCACATTTGATTTGTTTGTTTTATGAGAGTGAGGTGTGGCTGAGTGAGAATGAGGTGCAGTAGAGTTTGCCATGGGAAACTGCCATGAGAAGTGCTTGAGTGAGAGTAACACATGGTACAGTAAGCGCATGGAGCAGTAGAGTGAAATTGAGGCATGGGAAAGCGAGGTTGAGGTTGAGATGAGGTTGAGGAAGAATGAGAGCAAAACATGGTGGAGTGAGATTTAAGGTGTGAGAGAGCAAGGCACAGGAAGGTGAGGTTGTGGTAGAAGAGCGAGGAACAGGAGAATGAGGTATGGTAGAGTGAGTGTGAGGCACAGGAGAGCGAGGTTGTGGTAGAGTAAGAGTGAGGCATGGTAGAGTGAGAACAATGCACATGAGAGCAAGTTGTAGTAGGGTGAGATTGAGGTATGGTAAACTGAGAGTGAGGCACAGGCAAATGAGGTTTGGTAGAGTGAGAGCAAGGTAAGGTACACAGAGTACGAGGAACAGGAGAGCGAGGAGTGGTAAAGTGAGTAAGAGCTGTGGTAGAGCAAGAGTGAGGCACAGGAGAGGGAGATCTGGTAGAGTGAGAGCGAGGCACGGGGGTGGGCTAGGGGCGCATGTTGCTTTTTCACTTTAGTAAGTAAGCATTTATATGATTGTGGTTTTAATAGCAGTATGTTATACAGAACTATAAACCACATAAGTAAGACTACCCACTCAATGTGGTGTGAGGCGAGTGTTTGAAGATTTAGACAATGTAATCTACATAATAACTGGAGTTAATACATTTCTACTACTTATCAGCATTGGCATTTTGCTCCAGTTCATAATTAAAGTGCTGAATATGTCTTGGTTGGTCATCAACATTTAGGAGAAGTGGAATACAGTCTAAATTAAAATTTTGGCCAAATGATCCCTTTAAAATTTCACATTTTATTGCATAAAACTAAATGTAAAGGACTGTAACACATCACATTTACAGCAAGAAAAATGAATGTTGAATAGGAATGTGCACATATATTCTAGGGTTCTTGGATAATAATATGGTTGTATGGAGGAGTTGTCAGGAATGTTTTTCATCAACAAGGACAGCTTGTGTAGGAGGACTTGTCAATCATAGTTTCACAACACTCATCGTAATGGACACAATAGTACCATCTCATAATGGCAAACCAAGTTAGGTTTTTGAAATGGGATTATTTAGCTAGATACGCCAAAGAACTGAAACATAGATACCATCGGTATGGCTATGCAGCTCCGTACTCTGAGGCCTCCACATTACTCCTTTAACCTACATCAAACTTTCTGTAATTTGTGCCACAGTAGCTCTTCATTTGGTTCAGACCAGCTGGACACAGTCTTTTAGCCATTGCAATCAGTTTCTTACATTTGCCCATAGCATTGGCTGCATAGCCATACACTGGTCAGATTGACTTTAATGTTTTGTTGTAGTAATGTTTTGGCTCTTGATTGTGTAATTTGGTTATTCTATTTTTGACATGGACATGCTACTCTGTGTTTTTGCAAATGTCTAATTTCCCATTCATAAATGATTCATAATCTTATTCACAATCTTACAGGCATTTTAATTCAGAGTTTTCTTAATACACTGACAGTCAGATCTACCTGTTAATTACAGACTGGAGACCATTTGTTGCTGCAAAATTTATAAGACCCCCTCTACCTTATACATCAGTGGTAAAGTAACACCACAGGACCACTGCTGTGACACTGAAATGGTTAGGGATGTAAGAATACATTGGCATGCTTACATATTGTGGTATTATCTTTTTTGATGCTGTATCAGTTCTCAAAAATACAGTATTATTATTTATCCCCAGTCGCCAATTATGCTGGTGTGATTGCATTATATTTTAACGTCACTGCATGAAAATAAAGTCACAATCAAAAGTAATGGAAAATGAATGATTGAGGGGGACATTGTACCAGCCTCCAAACACTGGGGTGGGGGGACATGTCTCCCCCCAGATTTACACCTATGCCTATTTACACTGTAAATGTATAAAGGTGGGATGGGTGAGAGGCCTACAAGTGACAGTTTCATGGAACCTCACACCTGCTCATTGTTGTAAGTACAAACTGGATTCCAAAAAAATTGGGACACTAAACAAATTGTGAATAAAAACTGAATGCAATGATGTGAAAATGGCAAATGTCAATATTTTATTCGTAATAGAACATAGATGACAGATCAAAAGTTCAATCTGAGTAAATGTAACATTTTAAAGGAGAAATATGTT
>BRDA01003274.1:9141-26168 GCA_036984385.1 Crenuchus spilurus
AAAGTAATTTAAGCAATAATTTGTAGTATTTGATAGTATTTTTAAAATGTCTGCTTCTTATCAGTTCTAACTTGGCACATATCGGCAATAATAAATATTGTGGTGTATTACGTGTAATATACATACATACAAGTTTGTGATATGAAATTTTGCCCTGTGCCCTATAATGCATATCATTTTGGGAATATAGATATCAGTCATATATCAAAAAATTAGAATGTTCAAAGTTCTTTTTGTTCATAATTTAATTAAAAAACATAACTAAAATGTTGCACAAAGTGAAAAATGTTAAGCTTTTATTTTATATTTTATTGTTGATAACTTTGACTTGTAGCTCATGATACAACATCACAAGTGTCTTACCTGGACTCAGCAGAAGCAGAACTGGACCTGAGTCATCATTTCATTAGTAAATCAGCTCCTAGAGTCTGAGAGACACACAGTCCAAGCTGTCTGAAGTCCAGTGTGCAGGTTCTGCAGTCTGTGATGGTTTGAGCTGCTGCTGTTGGTCCAAAGTCAACACCTACCAGCAGGTTTTACAGCACTTCATGCTTCCATCTGCTCACAAGCTTTATGGAGATGCCCAGCAGCTGCCCACAGTGCCAACACTACTACTGCCCATCATATGACTGTGACTGATTGGCCAACTCATGAGCTGTAAGCCAAACTAAATGGCTTTAAATGTATGAACAAAAATGAACTTTTAACAGTATAATTATTTTGGATGTATGACTGTATATACTAATGCTGGTTAGACATGGTGCTTCATATTTAAGGATGCTTTACATTGTTATTCACTTTCTATTCACAGTCTAATATGGAAGTAATCTGCTTTTCACAATTGCCTGCAAGCATTAATGAAAGCGAGGCGTTTCTGGGAGGAAATCGTATTTTAGGAGCTGATCAGTGTACGGTTTTGGTGATAATCAATGCAGAGCGAGTGGGCTAGTGTTGAAGTGAGGGACTTTCGCTGAATCTCCGATTGTGTGTATATTAACTTGGCTGTGAGAGAAGTCTCTCTCTCTCTGGCTGTGTGAATGCCGTTGTGTCTTGTGTGAGTGCTGAGATGAATTCATTTGCTTCCCGTACATGTGTTTCATACAGACTGAACAATTGTGGCCCCTTTATTCTATTCATTAAGGTTCAGTGTATCTTTGCCAGCCTACATCAATCTGCAAGGGAGTTGCAGAAAAGCCTCATGTTCATCGAGCCGTGAGTCACCAATGATTTTTAAAGCTGTTATGAATATCCAAACCATGATATTTGCTTTCCACAAGTAGCCTAACTATTCTGTAAGCCTACATCAGGAAGACTTGGTAAAAAAAAGAGTGACGGTAAAGTAAGAGAAAAAGCAGCGAAGCAAGGACGGCTTACGGCCTGTAGCGCGGTGCGGTATGTGCACTGTTGGACAAAGACAAAAGAAATGACTAAATAAAATGGAAAGCCACCGCCAGCGGTCTTCACTTTGACTCTTGTGTATCATTCCCAACTTCCTCATTGCAGGTTTGGTCAAGAAAAGCTTTACCCTTTAATCTTTAATAAGGCCGCCGAAGGGCTGGAGCTGCAGGCGGGGTACAGTATGGGAGAGAGCTCGCAGTGTGTATAAACTAACACTTTACTTTTAGTTTTTTTTTCTACTTTTATTTGCATTTCTTGCTTTATTTCTCCCACCTCACCATTTTGTACTGAAGGACTGGAATGTGTTCAGCAGCCCCAACGGTTTTCTACAGTCAATTACACGAGTGTAACTCTGTTTAAAGTGTTATTGATTAAATACTACCCTCATATAGACACTGTTTAACACTTCACACCAATCTCAGGACAGTTAGCCCCCTCTACACACCCTCCCACACCTGTCCATGCCAGTATGAGGTCAGAGTTCACCATCATTCGCTGTCCGTGGTTCTGCCGTACCAGACCCACTTCAGATAACTTCTTACATCAGCTATAGTTTAAGACTGTACTGTTGCCCTTAAGGGACAGTTAGAAGTTAAATAAGAACTGTTGCCGTTACAAAACTAGGCTTAAGTCAGGCTTTCTGCTGTGCATTAATAGTTTGGGGACGTTTAGCTTCTCAGAAAATACAAATTAGGGGTTGACCTGATGATCGGCCGTGACTGTTTTATTATATGAATTATTATTATGGCCCTGAATTATTATAGTTCTTAATAATAATAATAATAATAATTAATAAAATTATTATTATTATTTATTAGTGTTTGAGATTATTTGATGTAAACATGTTTTTTTAATACTTTACTCTGCCCCAGTGTCCCGCCCCCGCTATGTTTGATTGGTAGATGTGACAACCATGTGATGCTTAAATCAAACATCTTTTTTTAGTGTGTTTATAGCTGTCAAAGCAATTTATTTTCTATAATCTTATAATAGAGATATTGTATTTAATGTAAATTGTGAGGCATTTATGGTACCATATATATACAGTGGTACCCCTACTAACGAGTATTCCAGGTAACGAGTCGAGATCTCTGAATATTTTTGTTCCAGGTAACAAGTAAAATTCCAGCTAACGAGTAGCCTAAATTAGTTCAAGTATGCCAACCACTAGGGGCGCTGTGGTCGTAGCATCCCCTAGATGCTAGCATAGAAGAAGAGGTCAGTCATTACCTTTGACCGCTGTCCAGTGAAAGTGCTAGTGAAAGTGACACAAAGACAGCAAAAGGTAGTGAACAAGAAAGTTAGATACATTTTACTTTTACTTTTCATATGATAAGTGTAACCATGCCATACACGTACGCCCGTCCTCCTGTCCTCCTTAGCCGGCAGCCTACACGAGCGCCGTCGTCTCGTTTATGTTTTAAAAACCCATATAAACACATTATTTAGCATATTAAAGTATACTGTATATTGGCCGGCTGACACGGATTAATCAGTTTTACATGTATTCTTATGGGGAAAATGCATCCAGCTAACGAGCTAACCAGCTAACGAGCTCGGCTCCTGCACGGATTAAACTCGTAAGTAGGGTTACCACTGTATATATATTTACCCAAATATTGGTTGTGTTATTACTTATAATCAGTGTCTGTATTGCTAAAAAACATATCAGGTTGTCCATTAATGCAAATGAGCTTCTCTTCCCTGCTTTGCAGTAAAAATAGTAAACATTTGTCACTTTTCTGACCGAAAAAACAAGTATGTGAATATTTGTGACCGTAACTAAGAACATTAAAATGCTGTAAAAATGAATTTAAAATGCTAAAGTACTTAAAAGTACACTAGAAATACACGTGTTTTAACACACGTTTGCAGCAGAATGTTTAAAATTGATTTTAGCTATAATCACAAATATATACTTGCTCTGTAATGTGGCTGAATGATTTGTGAACCACTTAAAGAATCAATCGTTTACTAAAAGCTAAACGTCTCCAGCTTTTAATGGGCAGTTAAAGGCCATTTTAGCTCAGTTAGCATCCTCATTCTGCCCCACGTAATGTCCCATCATCCCCTGCAGGCAGAGACAAAAATATGATCCCCCAGTCCAACCTTTCTGAGAGTTAGCAGTGCATAATCCTGACATGTGAGAGGCGTGTGTGTGTGTGAGCGAGAGTGCAGGTGTGTATGTGGGTTCTCGCTCATCTTGTGTGTTTTCCTTTTGCAGGTGACGAGTCTCGACAGAGGGTGAAGTTTACAGACGAACGAGTGTGCAAATCTCACCTGCTCAACTGCTGCCCTCATGATATTCTTTCAGGCACGGTGAGGAACACACACACACACACACCAGCCAAGTTCACATCACATACAGGTGCATCTCAAAAAATGAGGATGTAATTGAGAAGTAAATTTAACGTGTACAGACTCATTACACACAGAGAGTCTATTTCAGTGTTTATTTATTTTAATGATGATGATGGCCGACAGCCAATGAAAACCCAGAAGTCAGAATCTTAAAACAGTAGAATATTATATAAGACCAATTATAACATGTTTAACACATAAATGTTGTTCTACTGTAAAGTCTGTACAGTATATAGACTCAGTACTTGGTCGGGGCATGAATTACTGCAGGGTGGCATGGAGGTGATGAGCCTGTGGCACTGTTGAGGTGGTATAGAAGCCCAGATTGCTTTGCCTTCAGCTCGTCTGTGTTGTTGGGTCTGGTGTCCCTCATCTTCCTCTTGACAGTAGCTCATAGATGCTCTGTGAGGTTTAGCTCAGGTGAGTTTACTGCCCAGCACAGTGATACTGTGATTATTAAACCAGGTGTTAGTAGTGTGGGCAGTGCCAAGTCCTGCTGAATAAATAAAACCCACATCTCCATAAAGCTTGTTAGCAGATGGAAGCATGAAGTGCTCTAAAATGTCCTGGTAGACGGCAGCGCTGACACAGTGGACCAACACCAGCAGATGACATGGCTCCTCAAACCATCACTGACCGTGGAAACTTCACACTGGACCTCCAGCAGCTCTGACTGTGTCTCTCCTCTCGTCCTCCAGACTCTGAGACACTGATTTACAAATGAAATGTAAAATTTACTTTCAGTGATGGTTTGAGGAGCCACGTCGTCTGCTGGTGTTGGTGCACTAATCACTGATGTGTCACCAGTAGATGTGTTTTATTACACAGTATGACTTACTCTGAGCTTTAAAAACATAAACAGCCTTCCCCATCAGAGCCTCGGGCCCAGCAGTGCTGATCTAGAATCGGTCCTTTTGGCTGTGATGGTCATAAATCCAGAGGAATCTGAGCTGGGTCGGTCCTGTCTAAGCGTAACTCTGTCCTCTACTGCAGCTGAATCGTTCCTTTCAGATGCACTTGTTTTTGACCCAGGCGTTCACTTACATGCAGTAAAGAGGAGAACGAGCAGCACAGCTTGATTAAACAGATTCTAGCTGATAAGTGATGTGAGGGTTTGGTGATGATGATGACCTGCATTCTTTCTGTCCACTGATGCTCAGTTGCTCTGTCTGTGTACGTGTGTGTAGCGTATGGACCTGGGCGAATGCTCAAAGATCCATGACCTGGCTCTGCGGGCAGACTATGAGATCGCCTCCAAAGAGAGAGACCTGTTCTTCGAGCTGGACGTGAGTAAAGGAGGAGTCGGTCGAGGGGGTTTCACAAAGCAGGATTTTCCCGTTTATGCCAAATCGAACCTGTGAGCACAGCTTTTGGACGGCTCTATTAAGCTGTCTGGTTCATTGAAATCCTGCTTTGTGTGCCCACAGGATTGTTGTACTTAATTTTGTTCCAGATTAAAATGGACACACTGATGATTTAAAATGATAACCAGTGCCTGTTACTACTGATATTCAGTCACATGCTAAAGTTAAATTACACATTTATTTTAATTATTGCAGTTTCAGTTTTCTCTCAATTCAGTATGTAGTTTAACAGCATGCACATTATTATTATTATTACTATTATTATTATTATTATTATTATTATTATTATTATTATTATTATTAATTTATTATTTATCATTATTATTATTATTATTATTATTATTATTATTAATTTATTATTTATCATTATTATTATTATTATTAATTTATTATTTATCATTATTATTGTTATTATTATTGATTTATTATTTATCATTATCATTTATAATTATTAATAATAATAATAATAATAATGTTTGTTATTGTTATTTCATTATTATTATTATTATTATTATTATTATATATTTTTAATATTATTTTTATTAATTATTTATCATTTATTATTTATTATCATATTTATATTATTTTTATTAATTATTTATCATTTATTATTTATCATTTATAAATATTTGTTGTTGTTGTTATTATTATTATTATTACTTTTATTATTACTTTTATTATTACTTTTATTAATAATATTTATTATTATTGTTATTATTTTTATTATTTATTAGCCTTTCCATATTAGACTAAATGAACTAAATGAGAACTTGAAGCACAGTCAGTCATTTCCAGTCATTTCTATCAGCCAAAGTTTTGGTAAAATATTATTTGTGATGAACCAGCGTCCCGTTCAGAGGTGATGTGTAATATTTTTTGACAGTGACGGCTGAAATAAAGAAGGACTGCTGCCCTTGTTGGCAGGTTTTGTGCTTTGGTGAGATGTAGTTCAGTGAGAGTTGTGCTCTTGTGTGTCTTGTCTCTCGTTGCAGTAGAGATTTGGAGACACCTTCCATTTAATTGGTTTAATCACAAATCAGTCTTATTTATTATGAGTACGAGACCGTTAGCACTTGTGGTCCAGTTCTCAGAAGAGAAATTAGGGAAACTAGCACAGAAGGGAAGCAGAAGAGACGTAAAGACCTGACAGATAAACCAAATAAACTTCAGCACTAATGGAAGCATCAGTAAACTTTTAGTGTTCGGCTACCTGCAGACTCATCAGCCGGGTGCAGACGAACAGTCTGACACACAACACTGACAACTCCATAGTTTTGTTTTGATACCAGCTGTTTATTATTATTATTATTATTTCTGTTCAGGCTGTGGATCATCTGGAGTCGTTCATCGCTGACTGTGACCGCAGAACTGAACTGGCAAAGAAACGACTCGCTGAGACGCAGGAGGAGATCAGCGCTGAGGTCGCTGCCAAGGTGAGCTTCAGCATGAAGACGGCAGAGAGGGGTAGAGACGGATAAATGTTTGATAAATGGCAGAGCTGTTACTGTGTGCGGAAGAGCATGATGTGACAGAAATGAATAAGTCATTCAGTCTTACAACTTATATAATCTTATTGTGTGTGTGTGTGTGTGTGTGTGTGTGTGTGTGTGTGTGTGTGTGTGTGTGTGTGTGTGTGTGTGTGTGTGTGTGTGTGTGTGTGAGCCAGGCAGAGAAAGTGCACGAGCTGAACGAGGAGATCGGTAAGTTGCTGGCGAAGGCGGAGCAGCTCGGTGCCGAGGGCAACGTGGACGAGGCCCAAAAGATTCTGCAGGAAGTGGAGAAAGTTCGCAGTAAGAAGAAGGACGCAGAGGTCAGTACTGTAAACCGGAGACTCAGTCTGTGTTAAAGGAGCTCCGGCCCAGACGGGTCCGGGTTTCACTTCTTTAGTTAAGAACGGCGGCTGCGTGACTGCCTGTGGGACTGGGTTCTGGGTTGTAGTGATGAACTCTACACACTGCAGATTCATACTGGAGTGAAATCACAGCTATTACTGCCCGACTCCATCAACTACATATAAATTCATACTGGATTAAATGAACTAGACTATAAAATACACTTCAGAGTCCTACTGGATTAGGTCCAGTAGAGCTTTGCATGTCATTGTGCTAATGTGTGTGTGTGTGTGTGTGTGTGTGTGTGTGTGTGTTAGGAGGAGTACAGGAACTCGATGCCAGCCTCCAGTTTCCAGCAGCAGAAGCTTCGTGTGTGTGAGGTCTGCTCTGCTTACCTGGGTCTACATGACAATGACCGCCGTCTCGCTGATCACTTTGGTGGGAAACTGCACCTGGGCTTCATCCAGATCCGAGAGAAGCTGGAGCAGCTGAAGGTGAGCAGCTGAGCTTGTGGGTCCAGCTCAGCCCAGGACGCTAGTCTTGAGTCCCGCTGACTGTCCACATAGATGGCAGGCAGTCATAAGACCCTCCCACACGTCACCACACACTTACTGCCTGAGTACTGAACAAAGATCATCTCTGATATCACTTCTGTGATCGTTCTTCTTAAAGAGAGAAACACAATGTCCACAACTCTTTCATTTATTAACTCCACCTTTACAAATACAGTGGTAACTCTACTTATGAGCATCCCTACTAACGAGTATTCCAGGTAACGAGTCGAGATCCTTGAATATTTTTGTTCCAGTTAACGAGTAGCCTAAATTAGTTCAAGTATGCCAACCGCTAGGGGCGCGGTGGTCGTAGCATCCCCTAGATGCTAGCGTAGAAGAAGAGGTCAGTCATTACCTTTGACCGCTGTCCAGTGAAAGTGAAAGTGCTAGTGAAAGTGACACAAAGACAGCAAAAGGTAGTGAACAAGAAAGTTAGATACATTTTACTTTTACTTTTCATATGATAAGTGTAACCATGCCATACACGTACGCCCGTCCTCCTGTCCTCCTTAGCCGCCAGCCTACACGAGCACCGTCGTCTCGTTTATGTTTTAAAAACCCATATAAACACATTATTTACATATTAAAGTATACTGTATATTGGCCGGCTGACACGGATTAATCAGTTTTACATGTATTCTTATGGGGAAAATGCATCCAGCTAACGAGCAAACCAGCTAACGAGCAAACCAGCTAACGAGCAAACCAGCTAACGAGCTCGGCTCCTGCACAGATTAAACTCATAAGTAGGGTCACCACTGTGTTAATGTTTTGGCTGTTTGTTGTAAATGTATAATAGAGATTAATGCTGTTTTGTTTTTCTTTCTGTAGAAAACTGTTCTGGATAAGCAGGAGAGGCGTAACCAGGAGCGTCTGAAGAGGAGAGAAGAGCGGGAGCGTGAGGAGAGGATGAGGAGGAGGTGAGGAAGCTTAAATAACATGTACATTCACATCAGTGGTCAACTTGATATTCTGCTTAATCACAGAACCGAACCACAAACGACGTGTTGGTGCATCAGACGTCAGGTTAGATTATTTTATTAACACTGTACACGTCTCCTCAGTCTGTTCCTGTCTCCGCACCGCATTAAAATCACTACCTGAGTGAGTCTCTGAGGATTAGTGAGGTTTTTAGGTTCTCAGGTGATTTGTACCGGTGTCTTACTCCTTTAATAAGTCTGTTATTATTGTGTTATAAGCTGGTATCTTATGGAGTTTAGTTTCTCTTACCTCCCGTAAAGCTCAGGTAGAGGATGGAGTCAAAGATCTTCCATCCAGGCCAAGTAGGTTATTAAAAAGCCTCAATATTTGTTGATTTTTAGTGGTTTAAAGACTAAAGATGGCTACTAATAGCATCTAAAACTCTTTATTTTACAATATGAGATGACCTCTGCCTGGAAAATCAGAGGTTTGCTTATGGACAGGATTATAATGATCAGATGAGCTCTCGGTTAGCTAAGAACAGTAAATAACTTCCTCAGAGGCCGAGATAAACACAGACCTGGTGCATCCCGGCAACTGAGGAAGTTTATTTACTTTTAATCTATTCAGATTAGGGCTAATTATTCATTACACATTTAAAAAGGAGGATAAACCTGCACATTTCAGATTTATTACACATTCAGAACAAAATCTGACTGTTTGTGATTTAACGTAACGTTTCTGTCCTTTTGTTTTCATTTGCAGAACAAAGTCACGCAGTCGAGAGCGCAGAAGGTCAGAAATGTTCTGTTGTTTAACACACACTTACGTTAGTATTGTAGATTATATTTAAAGTGGACTAACAAACACAGCCTGTTTAAAGCATAGAGTGGAAGGGAATGATCATCTGTTACTGGTACATCCAATACACATGGACTTTTTAAATGTAAAGGCTTACGTACATGCTATACTGTACATACTGTATCTGTAGGACGTCGGGAGGCGTTTAGCTACAGTCTCCTGTACAAAGCTGGACTCCTAACGCTGTGATCTTCAGTTAAAATAGAATCTTTGTGCTCTGTGCAGGTCTCGTTCTCGTGAACGTGATCGCGACCGCGAGAGAGAGCGTGAGCGCGATCGCGACCGTGAGCGAGAGAGGAGGAGGAGAAGATCCCGTTCAGCTTCGCGAGAGAAACGGCGTTCCCGCTCGCGCTCTCGATCCCGAGAAAGACGCCGGAGACACAGATCACGCTCCAGATCCCGCTCGCGCCAGAGCAGGGAACACTCACACAAGTAATCTCACACACTTACACACTCCAGAGAGGGAGGACTCGCACAAGCAGAACAGTAAATATTCCGCAGCTGACGGTGTACTTAAAAAGGCTTTGATGAGGGTGTATAAGGACCTGTAAGGCTACTAAGGAGGCTACAGAGTGGGTGTATGGGAGTTCTGTTGTGGGTTAAATATTGTGACCTCTGGTGGTTAAACAGTGTAATTGCATTAGATGGCATAAAGAGCAGAATGCATGTGATACTGTCCATATAGACATTGCAAGTCATCACTGTTTTGCATTGTGATGTGTTGTTACCGCCCCGTTTAAACATCAAAGCAACATACAGACAGTAAATAAATGACAGTTCTAACATGTGCTTTGTGTTGTCAGGTCATCGCGGGATCGTGAGCGTGACGGTCGTCACGGCTCGTCCGAACGGAGGAACGATGGTCTAAATGGGAGAATGGAATCCCGTCGCTCCGGTGACAGAGAGGCTGGAGAGCTATGAGCTTCGTTTCCCAGCGGCACACTTTAGTTATCCTGGAAATGCAGACTTTTAGCCTGTACCCGTCTTAGCTGCCCATACACAACCACCACCACCCACATTTCTCTTTTCTTTGTCTTTTTCTTTTCTTGTTAAATACGTTTAACTCGCTGTTCTTCATTCCCATTTCTGCACAGACGATTTCTCTGCCACGGTGTCACTTCCATGAGCCCACAGAAGCACAGATTAAGGGTGGGCAGTATGGCAGTACTTTGTCATCACACTACATGATGTTTTACCACAAGCTTCTGTACGGCTACATTATGTAAAATTCTGTTCTTTTTATTTATTTCCAATTAAGCAGAGCTGATCACTTTCTGTTTCATGAGCTGTGGTTGGTCTGTAGAGCTAAAGTGCATTTTGGTGTATTTATTATGAGAAATGATGGTGTTGCCCACTCCGACAGTCCACCTGCTTATTCTTGAGCTGCTCTCAGTGAACATCAGCAGAGAAGCTCTACACTGCAGAATTGTGGGAATGAAGAACACTGTGCTGAACGAGCTGCGCCACATTGCATTATGGTCTTTAGAGTCAGTCTGGGGGAAACCGTGTTTACCGTGTTCACCACGTTTCCAGTGGAGGTCGTTTTGTTTGTCTTTAATTCTTTACGTTAAATCTTTTTAGGCGGTGGAGCTTTTTACCGTGTACCTGTACTGTTTCGTAGAGGGTGTGTGCGTGTTCGTCCGGTGGCTTGAGCTTCTCTAAAAGCTGCTCTGAGGTCAGTTCGACAGCCCTGTATATAAGCGTAGCTGCACGATTCCCTCCCCAAACAGACAGGAATAAGTCCACACTCCTGCGTTCCCAGTAGCAGAAGGCTAGAGATCAGTACAACTATAAATGATTTATCGACAAGTCTGATTCTTTAATGGCGTATTCTTTCAGGTTTCAAATGTTCCTGTTCTTTTATAATACGGTCCATGTCGTCCTAATCTAACTCATTAAATGGATTTTATGAAGGTAAAAGTCTCCTGCATGTGTTGTATCTCTGTGAGTCCTGTTTCCAGCATCTCTTCAGCCAGCGGGGAAACCAGAGTGAAGCGTCAGCACAGTCCAGTCCAGAGAAAAAAGCCCTAGATCAGCTTATTGTGCTCTACAGACCTCATGAGTGTCGTCCAAATGCCCTGCTACAGTGTGCAGCTGGTTGTGGTCAGTGTTCACTAACCTCCATAATAAATTGGAGCTCCTGGTCCAAGACCTGTGATTTCTGCAAAGTTCCAGCAGCTTTAGTAAATTGGTCCTCGTGGGCATTGGAGGCTCGGTTTGAGGAGGATGTAAAATGGTCCTCTTCCTCCATCCTGTTACTCTTCTGTCTGGACTACACAGTTGTTTGTCCATCACATGTCTTGGTCTTGAACAGCTTTCACCACCAATAGTCACTTTTTAAAAAATTTCCAGGTTTATTTCAGTCCAGTTTTCCAAAATGAACACACACGTACACAACCTCGATTCCAAAAAAAGTTGGGACGCTGTGTAAAATCTAAATAAACATATTTTTAAAAATGCACTAACTCGCAAATCTCAGACTTATTTTATTCACAATCAAACAAAACGCACCAGATGTGGAAAGTGATGCGTTTTACTGTTTCAGAAACAAACTAAATTAGGATTTGGTGGCAGAAACGTAGCTCAACAAAAGTTGGGACGGGGAGCAAACGGCAGAATTAAGCAATACTAAAACCGCTGGAGGTGAAATTTATAATTAAGTCACACGACTGCGTATAAAAAGCATTCTGCAGAGGTTCACCAATTTCTGAGAAACTAACAGTTTTTAGAAAAAAATGTATATCCCAACATGTACAGAACATATCACACAGATTCGGAGGATCTGGAGAAATCCCTGTGCACAAGGCTCCCGGTCCATATTGGACGTTTGGGCGGCACGTTAAAAACGGGCATGATTCTGTACTGCATGGGCTCAGGAACACTCTGAACACAGCTGGCCGTGAAACGCACAGCTGCAGGTTAAAGCTGTATCAGGCTAAGAAGAGGCCTTACATCAACATGATCCCGAAATGCCACTCTGAGCCAAATGGACCGAGTAGAACTGTTCTGCGGTCAGATTAATAACATTTTAAATAATTTTTGGAAAACAGACACTCCTGCAGACTGGAGGAGAGCGGGATCATCCAGCTTATCAGCACACGGTGCATCTCTGATGGTATGGGGGGGGCATTAGTGCTTATTGTGTGCGCAGCTTACACATCAGTAAAGGCTCCATCAGTGCCGAACAGTATATATAGAGAGGTTTTACAGCAACACGCAGAGCTCTAAGCATCTGATGTGGACAGAACCACAAGTTATCCTTTAAATAAAATCATTTTCTTATTGGAAGGAACTTTTAACAGGTTCACACACACGGTGGATGCGGGAGCGTAACGGGACCGTTTCTCTGTAAACTTATGACTGAGACAGGATTTCTTCTGATCCGAGTAAAATGATCATTACTATAACATCATCTTTCCCTGATGGTGCACACATGTCTGAGATGTCTGTGAAAGCTCTGAACATCAGCTCCACTCCTGGAGGGCTGGTGTCCAGCACGGTTTGGTGATTAAACCTGCCGAGTTTGATCAGGAGGATCACCACCCTGTGCACAAATCCGGTCCTCCAGTTAAACTTTGGTCTTCAGCAGTTACAGATACTGAACACACCAATAACACGTCAGACGTCCCAGAGATGTAGAAACACAGATAGTAAAATTATTCTGGCCCTAATCCCCCATTTAATTTGGGCCACTTTCCGCATGGATTGACGGCACTTGGGCAGACCGCTCCCAGTTGCAAGATATGGGCCACATATATGCCAGATTAGGGCCACCTATCGGCCAAATGTAGATAACACTAACATATCTCTGCCAGAAGTGGACCACATCTATTTTAGAACATGTGGGCCAAACAGGTGTTTCAATATGTGGGCCACTGATGGCTCATCTGTAGGTAACGCTGCCTTATCTCTGCCAGAAGTGACCCACATCTGTTATGGTACATGTGGGCCAAATGTGTATTTTCAATATAAGGCCCACATTTGGCTCACATGCAGTTTGCCATGCCGAAAGTGGGCCAGCAGTGCCATTTCTCAGCCAGATGTGGCCCACATTTGTATGCTATTTTTTAAGAAAAGCAGCTGCTGAAATTCATCTGAAGGTCTACCAGCAACATCTGAGATGTCTTTTATTAAAAATGTATTTGACTTGCTCTCATGTCTGAGAGGTCTCTGAGTGAACAGTCCATTAATCAGGTATAATGCAGAGGTGCACAGCTTTGGTTCTGGAGGGCTGGTGTCCAGCACAGATTACACTCATATTAAATGCCAAGGTTATAAGGTTTGTTTGAGTGGACACTGGCCAGAAATCAATTCTTCAACTATGACTTGTCTAAAGGCCAAAGCTGTTGACTATGTGTTATACGTACATTGTAATATGACTACAAGGATTAAGGAGCAGGGCTGGAGGAAGATGACGGAGGACTTGAGATCAGTGGAAGAATCATCAATAACCTTCAATTTCCAGATTCCCAGACTGACACTCAGCAGAACCAGGATAAAGGAACTTGAGAAGGTATTCATATGCAGCCATTTGTCTCTTCAAAGACTACAATAGTTCCAGAGATGCTCTTCTATGTGGTTCTTTTGCTGGACAGGAAGAATGCTGGTGCCTTTGAACTTTGGTGTTGGAAAGTTTTGAGAAAATCTTAGACAAATAAATCAAAGCTCAGATTTCAGCCCACAGAACCAAACTGAAGATCTCTTATTTTGGACACAGTATCAGAAGAACCAGCTCAGTTGAGAAGACAGTTCTGCTGGAAGAGATGGATGGATACAATCAGAGGAACAAGTCATTAAGAAGCCTGAAGACCGAAACAGAAGACTGAATGTTCAAAAAACTATACATATGGTCACCTATATGGTCATCAAGCTAATAATACTTAGCTTTAGTCTAGTTCTGGTGCAGTTTGTTGAAATTAAGTGGAATCGACTCCGGAGTCATGAATCACTACCGCTAAGAAACAGCGCAGTTGTGGGTGGAGCGTATTGATTCGAATCGAATCCGTTTAGTTCACTGTATTAAGTATCATCACGCTAACTCTCGCGAATCGGCTTGTTAAACTGAACCGAGTCAGTTTTACTGACGTAGCTGCGTTTGTGTCCGCTCTACGTCACCGTCAAAAACAAGCCGAGAGCTGTTAGCTTTAGGTTGTCACACCGCGCTGTGAAAATGACCGGCTTTCTGTAGCTGCCGATGGGAACCACAGCTTTCTCTGGGTTATATGTCCACAACAGCGTCCAGCGATGAGTCTGAGAAAAGTATAAACAGCAGCGAGGTGTCTGTTTATTACACAAATCAGCTAGGCTAGGCTAGGCTAGGCTAAGCTAACGACGGAGTCTCCTCGGCGCTGTGACCGAGGAAGGAGCTCGGGCGCCGGTATAGCGCTGTGTTTACCACCGGTAGGTTCCCACAGGCCTTTTTCGCAGAGAAATGTGCTTTTGTTATCAACATTTACGAGCTAACAATCAACCAGAAGAGCACCTGTGTTTACTTAGTCAGCTATTTATTTGTCATTGGTCATTTTTGAGGTTTTATTCAGGTTAAAATGTCTGGTTATGTTAGCTAGTCTTATTGAGGGTACAGGTCCAGTTTTTCAGTTCTGCGTGTGACTTTGTCTTTTAACAGGAATAATGTGTTTTTTCTCATTTTATATGTCATATAAAGTCACTGACCTCTCAACACAGCTACAGACACAGATGTTTACATTATTAGTAATAACAGCAGATCTACTGACCACACAGGTGATCAGACTGTAGTACATCTGTTTCTATGTATACTTATATTCTTCAATAGTCAGGACCCCCACAGAGCAGGTGGATCATTCTCAGTGACACTGATGTGGTGGTGGTGGTGTGTTAGAGTTTCCACTCACTGTCCAGACACACCTACCTTGTTGGTCTTGTACATGTAAAGTCAGAGACAGCAGCTCAGCAAAGTTTGTGTTGGTCCTCTAGTCCTGATGTTGGTTGGTCACTATTTTCACTACAGTAGTGACACTGAGGTGAACATCAACAGCTCTGACACACCACCATCACATCAGTGTCACTGAGAATGATCCACCTTCTCTGTGGTGGTCCTGACCATTGAAGAACAAAATATACAGATATTACAGTCTGTACAAAGTGAACCTGTGAAGTGAGTGG
Organism: Crenuchus spilurus; assembly: GCA_036984385.1. Taxonomy (NCBI): domain Eukaryota; kingdom Metazoa; phylum Chordata; class Actinopteri; order Characiformes; family Crenuchidae; genus Crenuchus; species Crenuchus spilurus. The sequence continues at coordinate 24,577 of BRDA01003274.1, forward strand.
AGCTCACATAGACAGTAAGTGGAGATATACATCATGTACTCTGATAACTGACCCCATCAAAGAGTGTTCGGTTCCTGTGCTCATCCAGACAGATCTGCTTTAAAGCTGGACGTGGGCTCCTTTCATATGTTCTTCTGGAGGGAAAGGCTTCAGTTTTTTTAGTGGAACACTAGTGTGGTTCCCATGTTCATCCAGACAGGTTCCTTTAAAGTGCCGTCAAGTCGATTGGGTCTCGACTGCATGGATGGTGTTTTTCCAGAGCATCCTGTCTCCTGTTTGGGTCTTCAGGCTTCTTAATGACTGGTTCATTATTCCTGTGATTGTATCCATCCATCATGTTGCATCCTGTTTTGCCTTCAGCTCTTCCAGTTCTAAAGTGAGCTGGTTCTTGTCATAATATGTCCAGAATAAAAGATCTTCAGCTTGGTTATCTGGGCTGAAAGCTGAGCTTTGATTTGGTACAGGATCCATTTATCTACGTTTAGTCTTATTAGCTTTAGTCTTTATTTGAAGTTTTACTACATATTTCTTGGTCTTTTGCATCATTAAATACATATTAAATCGATTGTTTATGTAAAAATGAGATTTACATTAATATACACTTTGCATGTATAACATCTGACCATTTCCAAGTCCAGCTTGTATGAGTAGGTGACCATAAACTGGAGAAAATGACTAGTATATGTTTTAAAAACACATCTCATCTCAGTTGCTACCAGAAGTGAAACCAAGACAAGTCTGAGTAAGACCATCATCTGCAGCCCTCCTTCCTGCTCATGTTAAGCATTCAGAACAAATAAGCTTTGATTACATCAGCTGAGAGGGAATGATACTAACCATTAACATTAGGTCTCACCTTTACTTCTTCTTTCACCTGTCAGTGTTCATGCTCATTTAGCTCCTTCACACCACTTTTCATTTGTAAGGGTGGCACAGTGTGGAAGAAGTGTGTTATTTTTCTGCTCATACTGACTCGAGGTTCTTGTGTTCCTCTCAGTTGTATTTGAGGGCAGAGGCATCTCTCCAGGCGACGCTGTACCCCGGGAGCGGCCGGAGCTCCAGCCGAAGAGACGGGGAACAGGATTGGGAAGCAGGGCGGAGCTGCAGAGCCTGTGGTGGAGAAGATGCAGGCCGGCAGCCCGGAGAAGAGCTCCTCCTCGGCGCAGGAGCTGAAGGAGCAGGGCAACCGGATGTTCCTCTGCCGTAAATACCAGGAGGCCTCTGCCTGCTACAGCAAAGCCATCGTAAGTGCCAAAAGTTCTTCATTCCTCATATGAGCACCATGTCAAGGATGTTCAAATGAAGTGCTTTACAGTGTAGAAGAAAATAACTACACAGATTATGTGACATGTATAGGTAAATAAAAATGCACACTTTTAATATGAATGCTGTGGAGAATGAGTTAATAAGCAGATGGATGATGTGCTTCGTTATACAGTGATGTACAGTTTGTTGTTAAACTTGAAAGAAACGGTCTGAATTTTTAATTGTTAATTAAAAAAAATAATAGAAAAATTGACTAAATGGTGAATTTTTTTACAAAATGTACAGTGAGGAAAATAAGTATTTGAACACTTAATGTGCAAGTTCTC
>BRDA01003275.1:0-25740 GCA_036984385.1 Crenuchus spilurus
TCTCTGGTGTCTTTGGACAGCTCTTTGGTCTTAGCCATTTTAGTAGTTGGAGTCTTACTGATTGTGTGGGGTGGGCAGGTGTCTTTATGCAGCTAACGACCTGAAACAGGCACTTCTAATTTAGAATAAGTGGAGTGGAGGACCACCAAAAGTGGACTTTTTAGAGGCGGACCATCAGGTCTTTGAGGGTCAGAATGTTTGCTGATTGGCAGGTCTTCTTATCTGCAGCAGTAGCACACAAATAAATTATTTTTTCCTTTTAGATCATGTCTCTCACAGTGGACATACACCTAAAATTAAAATTTCATACCCATCCATGATTTCTAAGTGTGAGAACTTGCAAATTCGCAGGGTGTTCAAATACTTATTTTCCTCAATGTATATTTGTTTGACCTTGAAATAAATGTATTGATTATGTCCATCCAGCCATCCATCTTCTTAACCGCTTAATCCTGGTCAGTGTGATGGTGAGTCCCCTTACCCCTTCAGTGGACAATGAACAGGGCTTTCAGTATGTGGTTCAATATGTAATGTGTGATTAACTACATGCATTTGTTATTTAATATTAAAGCATTGGAAATGATTTAATAATGCAATTGATTATTTTCTCTGTAAGAAAATTAAGATTCCAAGTGTGAGAAGTAAAGAAAAATGGCATTTTGACTAAAAACATGCTTTAGAAATTGCATCACCTCATTAAAATAAGTATGAATTCCTTGTGGAAACACGAGTTATGACAAATATTTCCAATGTATTGTGCTAAGAAATAAATTTATATCTGAAAATTGACTGTGGGACTTGCTGGGAAAGTGTCAAGATACAATCACAAGAAGCTGAAAATAATAAGAAAATACTGTTTTTAAAGTGTGCTTAGCTCTCATTGGCACCATATAGATACCTCCACATTAACCTGAATGCAGCCTATTTAAGATAAAGAAACACATTATCAAGATCTCAGTGTTAGCATCATATTTCAGGATGTGAAGTCACTTTGTGAAATATAGAAAATCTCTGTCATCAGTTGAAAGCGTTTCTGAAAGACCTTCGCATATCTTATTTCAGTGAATGAAGCAGCACGTCAGTCAGATGAACATGGGATGTCTAAAACCTGAAACGCAGCACTGGGTCTCGGGATGGATAGAGCTGCTTTAGTTCATCTCTGGTATCAAAAATTGACAGATTTTGCTGAACAAAAGGAGTGACATGGTTCACTGTGTTTTTTTCTTTAAGCCCTTCTATTCTGTGCTCCAGGAACCATAAAGAGAAAGTACAGGGAATCAGTTTCTTTCACCTGAAGCAGAAATCTTGCCAAGCTTCCCTGCCATTGCTTCTATTAAGCCTAGCACACGTTTGAACTGTCAATCAATGCTGTTTGTGTGCGCGTGTGTGTGTGTGTGTGGGGGGGGGGGGTCTGCACAGCATTCACTTACCAATCCAGACAGAGCCAGCAAGAGACATTTCATTGGTGTCACTCACTCTCTTTTATTGGACCCTATGGATGCTGTTGGGCTCTCCTTGGAACGTTCTCCCACAATCCCCGGAGGTTTACTGCACCTCTCCACTGAAACAGCATCTCAGGGGAAACAGCATTCTGACCACACAACCCGAGAAAAGTTTTGACACCTACTATTTGAATTCAGCTTTCCTCGCCCACATTTTCTATGATTTCTTGGTTGTATCTGTCAATCTCAGTGTCATCTATTATATGTGCTGTTGTCTTGGCAACGAACCCTCCTGCACATGCATCAGCATCACCTTACTAAAGAGTCAAAAATCAAAATATGATAAAAAAAAAACAAAAAAACTTTTTTTTTCCTTCCTGTTTTGTTTTTATCAGCATATATTACCTTCACACTCTTAAAAGAGATGGTTCTTCAAAGGTTCTTTAGTAAAGAAATGGAAAATTATTTGCATGAAGAAAGGGTTCTTTAAATTGATGAGGAAAGTGCTGTAGATGGCTCTATATAAACGCCTTTAGAAAACGGTTCTATATAGCACCAGAAAGGGTTCCTCTATTATTACATGCTTGACATTGCAACTACAGCAGAACCCTTTTGGGAGCTATATAGAACCATTTTCAAAAAGGTTCTGTTTAGAACCATCTATAACACTTTCCTCCTCAATCTGAAGAACCCTTTTACCATGAAAAGAACCCTTTATTCATGCAAAGGGTTCTTTGAGTGTTCATGGTTCTATAGATAAGCATTTTCTTTACTAAAGAACCCTTGAAGATCCATCTTTTATTAATTGTAGCTTTGCTATATTGCAGACATATATATGTTGCTCCTCCATTAGCCTGTACAGATAGATAAAAACCACTCCTCTTATATTTAGCATATTAAAGATAATTAACAGTAACTCCAAACCTTCTGGACTGAAACTGACAACAGTGATGCCACATTTGTTTATATTAAATGGACCTGGCATCCCTGAGGGTTAATAAAGACTGATCATTGATAATGAATTATTCATTTATTTAAATAATCTCCAAATATTTTGACTTTTTACAAACGCAAACATATTAATGTCACTCATGTTCAGAGCTTTTATACAATCTTAAAAAAAATGGTTCTACAAGGGTTCTTTAGTAATGAAAAAGGTTCCATGTAGAACCATGAACACTCAGAACTCAAAGGGTTCTTTCCATGGTGAAAGGGTTTTCAGATTGATGAGGAATGTGCAGTAGATAAAGAACCTTTTTGAAAACAGTTCTTTCAGCCCCCAAAAGGGTTCTGCTGTAGTTATGATGTCAAGCTTATAATAATAGAGGGATCTTTTATGGTGCTATATTTTCTGTATAGAACCATCTACAGCCCGTTTCCCATCAATCTGAAGAACCCTTTCAGTATGGAAAGGTTCTGAGTGTTCATGGTTCTATATACAGTAGAACCATTTTCTTAAATAAAGAACCATTGAAGAACAACTCTTTTAGGAGTGTAGCGTTTGAAAAAAAAAACATTTATTTCACTTTTCTATTGTAAAAACGACTGAAAGGGGCTTTAAATTGCCTCTGAAATGTTTTAGCCCTTTCAGGTCGAGCATTTACACAACAGTTCATAAGCACAACTACACCAACGGGCTCCTCAGGCAGCCCAGACTCACACTGTGTACAGCATAAAGACACGACGTCGGAGCAAACTTACAACATAGTGTCTGTAAGAGTCATTAAGGCTGACATTTAAGAAGTCCAGGTCTCTTACCTCGCCCTCAGACACACAGTGTTCACCCAGCACATCTGGCAGAGCTACAGGTGATGCAGTGAAACGTCCACGACGAAGCACAACGAGACTAACAGCTAAACTGAGCTCAACAGCTCCGTGTGTTCATACAAGAGTCTACAGCCTAAAACCAGACCCTGAATCTGGACTAAAGTAAAGCCGTGAGTCCATAAAAGTACAAATGTTACAGCAGGTCTCCCAAAAAGAGCCTTAACACACACAAAAACAAAGCGCAGCGTGTAAACTTCCGTTAGTAACGGCTCAGAGCGGACGAGCCTGCAGGCAGAGCAGCAGTTTATGGAGCTGTTTGAGGAGGAAAGCTCTGCTCACCTGTGGACTCTCTCACACACCGCTGCCTCAGACTTTTCTTCCATGGAAATGTGCGCAGTTACTCGGTGTCTGCCCCTTTAAGACAGGAGACGATGGTCAACTCAGAGAGGGAGAGAGAGAGAAACGCACGTTAATTTGTCCTTATTCAATGACAGGAAAACGCTTTATTTCCCGAGCCGAGTCAGTTCTCTCCGCGCCGAAGCGCCGTATACCATATATGGTCACCGGAAGTGCAGCGGGACTTTGGCGGCTGAGCGCTGTTGCTGTGGGGACGTTTAGCTCTGAGCTCCAGCGACAAAAACATAAAGGTGTGTTTTAGTCGCTACACGGTTTATTTCTCTTGAGTACCCACCTGTGAGCTGCTGTAGTCTTAGAAGAGTGACTTTACAGTCTGTAGGTGCTACAAGAAAAGTCTTGAGGACTGGCTTTAAAGTGCACAACACTGGACTACACTCTAGTTTAGAGGTGGGCGATGCTTCGCAATATCGCGATACTTCAATAAGTTTTTTACGATACACAATTTACCATATTTATTTTTTGTAACATCTGCTAAGCTAGAACAGAAAAGCTTTTTTATCATGCCAAAAAGCAATTAGTGGTTTATATTGAACATTTTACATGCTATACTGCACAGGGGTGGTGCTAGTTGGGTGCCCTGGGAACAACCCCCCCCGGACCCTCTGGAGCAAACAATCACTGCACCTCCAAATCCCCCCCATCATTAATGTGATGTCATTTATCAGGATAACTATATAAATATTGTCATATTTCTCAACTCTAATCTAGTGACAACAATGCTGGAGTCCTAAACTATTCTAGTGTTGAAGAAATGGCTTAAGAGTTTAAGGAACTGTACACTGGGAGGAACAGTTTTAGTCATGAGCTATTCTATTCTTAGAGGAATGACTTTGGTCCTCAGTTATTGACATTTTGAAGAAACTAAGAGGGCTTACAGCTAAGCCAATGTAGTATTAGATAAATGATGTAAAAGTTTACATCCAATCTAATCTAGTCATTGTATTCTTAGAGAAATGGTTATAATGTCCATGGGGCAGCCGTGGCATGGTGGTGGAGATCTGGTCTTGTGACCAGAAGGTCGCCAATTTTATGCGTAGGCAGGTCACGACTGAAGTGCCCTTGAACAAGGCTATGGGTAAAATGTGTCCACTGTGGGACTAATAAAGGATTATAAAGCCTAAGCTAGTCTAAGGAACGGTCTTTTAAATGATTATTAATAGTATTAGTGTCCTAAGCTATTGAAGTTTTAGAGAAATCCTGTTGGTCCTGTGTTATTGTAATAATGGAGGAATGGTTTAAGAGCTTACATCTGAGACACTGTAGTACTTGAGGAATGCTTTTAGAGGCTTCAGCTATTGTACTCTTGGGGGAATTATCTTAAGAACCGTGTTGAAATCATGGAAGTGGTTTTTAAAACCTTAAACTACTGTAGTCATAGATGACTAGCCTTAGAATCCTAAACTATTGTAGTGTTAGGGGAAATATTTTAGTCCTCTGCTATTGTAGGCATGGGTGAATCATCTTAGTCTTAAACTATTGTGGCCTTGAAGGAATAGTTTTAACTGTTCTTTTTTAGTATTGATCTTAGAGTCCTGTGCTATTATTCCTTTAGAGGAATTGCCTAAGAGTTTACATCTAAGGTATTGTCCTTGATGAACAGTTGGTTTTCTATATAGGGATTAAGCCTGTTCAGGACCTTGTTCAAGGAACCAGTCCTTAGAGTTCTAAGCTATTGCAGTATTTAAAAAAATTGCCTTAGCCAATGTATTCTTCGGGGAATGGTTTTAAAATCCACTTCTTACCTGTTATAGTAACTGTATTATAGTCCTAGAAGAGTAGTCTTAATAAAAAGCTATTGTTGTAGTGTAAGATGAATGGTTTGAGAGCCCTAAATGGTTGTAGCCTTGCTGCAATTATATTAAAATCCATTTAAATGACTGTAATCTCCTTTGTTCACCATCAAGAAAAATGTGCACATCTCTGTCTTGTGGTTCTTGGTAATCTGTGATCCTATCGGCTCATTTCAAATACATCACTAGAAGAGGAAAGCAGTTAAATGTACAATAAGTTGGTTAATGTACTGACAAGTTAGTTTGGAGGTTTATATTGTCTATGGTAGTGAAACCCTCTTTTGCACACCATGCTGATCTAGTGAATCTGACAGCAAAGCCCATTCAAGTCTTGGCACTTACTGTATGTGGCTCTTTCTGTATTGTTCCAATTAGACAAGGCAGTGGGTGGAGGTGACATCCTGCAGACAGAAGAAGAGTAGAGGTTTATTTGCACGAGTAAAGCTTCATGATCCCAGAACTGCCCAGTGAGTCACACGTGTGTGAAGGTTGTGTGTCCAGAAATGTCACTGCTTTCACACCCTGCCATGCTCAATGAGGTGAATGCACAAGATAGGCAGGTCAGATTTGAGAGATTGTTTCTGATCTCCTACGCTTGCCTTTGTAGGTTCTACTGCCTTCTTTCCATTATTTTATTTTTACCTTGTTTTTCGTTTTTAGCTCATTAATGTTTGCCATAAGGATTGTTGGGCAGGAAAGACGAAAAACCTCTAGGGATCACTCACTTGGTCCAAAAATATAACCATTCCCTTTCATGTTTAAAACATCACTGTAGGCAGAAACTGCAAGAGTCTACCACTTTTGGGTAGCTTCACTGCTGTATGCATTACCAAGTAAAGGTAGGTTTATTCACTGAAATAGGTCAATTGCACTTCATAAGGAGTTCTTATCATTGATCTGAGGTTATTGACTATCTGTCAGTGAAGCAGGATTACATAACTGAATGTCAGCCTAGCTGCTATGCCAGTCACATTCACTCTCTGCAGATGGATTTAATAAAACAGGGATCTGCTTTTTTGGCTAAAAAATTAATGCACCATGAAGCACCACATTGCATATCATTTGTGGATTTAAAGTCATCAGACGTCATGCTGTATTTGATCAAATCTAGATATATCAAGTGTATGCACACACACTCACAAACACTATATATATATATATATGCAGTTTATTTGCTGTAATTAAAGCAATAACACTTGTTATTTACACTTAGAACATCAATAAAAAGTCATTTAAGCAGGGTTGTCCACACTTTAGCATTGTGTATTTGATGGGAGCATTCTTGGACAAACATGACCAGCAGCAAAGGGAATTGCAAATGCAGTTCCCGTATAATCACTCAGATCTGGAGTTAGGCTGCTTGCTAATGTTTGTGCACAGTTCTTCACTGCTCTGCTGATCTCAGAGAGCTGCATATTGTTGCCTTTGTAACAAAACCCATCTTCTCTGCTGAAATGGAAAAGGAAAATCAATCTATATTAGGTACACATACCTTGTATTGGCATCTCATTGTCAATTTAATCAGGACCCCAAACAGTATTATTTGAGTTTGTGGATCATTCTCAGCACTGCAGTGACACTGATGTGGTGGTGGTGTGTTAGTGTGTGCTGTGCTGGTGTGAGTACAGTATCTAGCTGTGCTAGAACTACGCAGTGCCAATGATGTTAGATACAAAGCATGTGTATCTAACAAAGTGCCCAGTGAGAAAACATGAAAATGTATATATCTGGTATAAATATATGCACTATATCCAAGAACTAAAATGGACCAGTTCAGTCATTCAACTGAAGGAAGGAAGGTGAAAAGGAGACAGCTTAATGTTTTATTCAGTAGCTATTTCAAGATGCTTACATGACCTATTTAGATTTATCTTCTACCTGCATGAATGGGAGAATGAAATGAAACGGCAACACAGAGACCCTCACCAGATCAATCCTCAGAGCCACCACCAACACTAGTAACCACCCACCCACCCATCTACACCAGCTCACTCTTGCTATCCTGCTGCTATAAATAGACTCAGACACATTAATTACGTGGCTGCTGGGGTGAGGTGTCTCTCTCAGCTCTGAAATTATCCAACACCAGGCAGTAAAACAAAGGCAGAGGGGTTGCCAAATGGCCAGTGAAAAAACTCTTAAATGGCTTTAACTGAGCATAAGAGGATGCTTGGGAACCCATGGATGCTGGACCCAACTTCCAGCTGTTTGCTCTCAGATGTGCTTGGACCATTGTGAACTCTATTGTTCTAATGGAGCTGGAAATTTTACTATGATGCTCGCTCATTTGCGAGTTAATCATGTAGACGTGTGTCCGTGTGTCCGTATGCATTTATTTTAAGATTTCATCATTATAACAGAATGAGGGACGGTGATTAAAAAGACATGAAATGTTCTTTTAAATTAAGTTTAATGAGAAAAGGTCTTTTATTTGTTGTGCTGAGGTAGAGCTATGCCCTTTTCTATTGCATTTCTAAGCAACAAGACATGCTTGACACTTACTATATAATTACCTTGGCCAAAGAGTTGGTTCTTCTCGTACCGTCAGATGGGCTTTGAGTGAAAGGTGAAGATCGATTTGGCCGAGAATATATTTTCTTATTTTCTTTGCTGGAGATGCTGGAAAATCCTTGCACTTCACAAGTTATTGTTTTCTCAGCGTGTAAACCCTGATTTAGCTCTTGGAGCGCTTGATAAACAGGCAATGTGATGAAAACATTTCATGGATTGCTTGGGTGTTCCTAGCCTCAAAAATTTATGAAATTGTTTCAGTTGGGAAGTCACAACTGTGTTGGATTCTAGACCTTCAGGTCTGAAATGGCTGTTCTTAAAAAAAACATTTTGTTAAGAAGTTGGGATGATTTCTAAAAATGCTATACATTCTGAAATGTGTAATTTGTTAATTCAGTGGCACATTTAATTCTGTTTGATAATGTAAACAAATTTAGAAATGGATGCCTGCAACACACTCAAAAAATAGATACAGAGTCATTATACAAGTAAACATGTAATTCTGGAAGGTTTAAGAATTAGCCGTTTAACTGGTAACAGGTGAGGTCATCAACCATCATTCATCTTTATTTCATTGAGTTTACAACAGTGTGGCTTCGTAGGCATAGAATGTGTGTGCTTGACTGGCCTGTGTACAGTCCAGATCTGTGTCCTATTGAAAATGTCTGGTGCATCATGAAGAGGAGAATTAGACATTGGCAACCACAGCTTGTCTTGTTTACAGTAAAAATGGGCAAAAATGATACTCGCAAAACTGCAACATTTATTGTCTTCAATTAAAAAGTAGAATTAAAAGAAAAGTTGAGGTGAAAAGGTGGTAAACATCTCTCTTTCCGAGTGTGTTGCATTTCTAAGTTTGCTTATATTTTTAAAAATATAATACACTTCCTGAAAAAACACTGAAATTCGTATCTTTGTCATTTTGTGTGTTAAATAAAGTTTCAATTGAATACTAAATTCCAAATTCCGTTTTTGTTGCTTCTTTACAAAGGGTGCTGACTTCTCTGGAACTGGGGTTTGTAAGTGAGATTTTGACCTTGTGTTTAATTGATATTCCACTAAATATCTATTAAAACCAATTAACCACTGTTGAAAATGTATGTGTTTTCAGAAAAGGTGTTAAGTGTGACTATCCCGTGCATTTGATTCAAATCACAACAGTTGTATACTAGTCATGCATTTATATATAAGAATATTGTACATCGCATCTGTAGTTCATTTGTATAATGTAATTCTAAAAGGTAAACTGTCATATTTTATATTCATTACACATAAAGTGAAATATTTAAAGTCATTTTTTGTTTTAATGTACATTAGTATGGCTCATCCATCCATCCATCCATCCATTAGCATTAACTGTACTAATTTAACTAATTAATTTACTGTAATTTACTAGTTTACTGTAACACTAATTTAACTGCAGCCAGGAGAGGGCACCAAGCCATCACTAGGCACACACACACACCACAACAATTTAGAGTACACAATTCACTTGATCTCCATGTTTTTAGACTGTGGGAAGAAACCACACAGACAGTGAGAGAATGGAAACTCCACCCACATGGGAACTCAAACCCAAGACCCCAGCACTGAGTGGGGAGCATGCTACGCTAGAAGACAGTATAGTTTCATGAAAATCAGAAATCCAGTATCTCAAATCATTAGAATATTTCATTTTGAGTTTGAGTAAACTTCTACTCAAACAGTATAAATATCTAAAAAGTGTCAGAAGTGTCTTATCTGTGCTAAGGAGAAAAGGAACTACACTATTGCTCAGTGGTCCAAAGTCCTCTTTTCAGATGAAAGTCTTTTGATTTGGAAATCAAGCTGCTAGAGTCTGGAGGTGTCTGAAGTCCAGAACGCAGTTTCTGCAGTCTGTGATGGTTTAGGGTGCCACTGGTGTGTTGGTGCACTGTGTTTTATCAAGTCTAAAGTTAACACAGCTGTCTACCAGGATATTTTAGAGCATTTCATGTTTCCATCTCCTGACAAATTTATGGAAATGCTGATTAACTTTTCCAGCAGGATTGAGCACCTGCCCATATTGCCAAAGCTACCAAATGGTTTAGTGACCATAATATTTGATTGGTCAGCTAACTTTCTGGAGTTGAACCCCATAAAGTTTTATTGTCAAGAGGATGATCAGAAACTCCAGACCCAGCAATACAGACGAGCTGCTATCAAAGCAAGCTGGGCTCCAGTAACATCTCAGCAGTGCCACAAGCTGATTGCCTTCATGCCACGCCGCACTGATGCAGTCATTTGAAGTAAAGGAGCCCCAAGCAAATAATGAGTGTATAAATAAACATACTTGTCACATTATATCATGTATATACATAGAAACATGCTAAATTCACTTCTAGCTCCTGAATGGTGAATCACTTGGATGATAAAATGAACCCATATCAAAATAATCATCAGTTAATATGTGTTCATATCAACTACAGTAATACAGTCTAAACCTGGGATCTTCAAGTCTTGTCGTGGAGAGCTGGTGTTTAGTACAGCTTGTTGAATTCCCTGATGCAACTACTAAACCTGGAAATTAGAAGACAATTTGAGCCCTGTGTGGAAACCTTGTAGGACTGCATTTGAAGATCCCTAGTCTAAACTGACAAACAGTGGTGTCATCAGATGTTCACACAAGTCCTAAAAGTAGATAAAGAGAACACAGTTAAACAAATGAGACAAAAATATTATACTTGGTCATTTATTTATTGAGGAAAATGTTCCAATATGACATTTGTGAGAGGCAAAAGTTTGTGTACCTTTGCTTTCAGTATCTGGTGTGACCCCCTGTGCAGCAACCTTTCTGCTAACTGTTCTTTGGTAGAACGACTTGTGTGTTTAGGGTCGTTGTCTTGCTGCATGACCCACCTTCTCATGAGATTCAGTTCATGGACAGATGTCCTGACATTTTCCTTTAGAATTCTCTGATATAATTCGCAATTCATTGTTCATCAATGATGACAAGCCGTCCTGACCCAGATACAGCAAAACAGGCTCAAACCCTGATACCACCACCACCATGTTTCACAGATGGGTAAAGTTCTTATGCTGGAATACAGTGTTTACCTTTCTCCAAACATAACGCTTTTCATTTAAACCAAAACAGTCTATTTTGGTCTCATCTTTTCAAAATATCCTTCCAATAGTCTTCTAGCTTGTCCATGTGATCTTTAGCAAACTGTAGACGAGCAGTAATGTTCTTTTTGGAGAACAGTGACTTTCTCCTTGCAACCCTGCCATGCACGCCATTGTTGTTTTGTGTCCTCCTGATGAACTCATGAACATTAACATTAGTCAATGTGAGAGAGGCCTTCAGTTGATTAGAAGTTACCCTGCGGTCCTTTGTGACCTCGCTGACTATTACTCTTCCTCTTGGAGTGATCTTTGTTGGTCAACACTCCTGAGGAGGTAACAATGGTTTTGAATTTCCTTCGTTTGTACACAATCTGTCTGACTGTGGATTGGTGGAGTTCAAACTCTTTAGAGATGGTTTTGTAACCTTTTTTAGTCTGATGAGCATCAACAAATGTTTATCTGAGATCCTCAGAAATCTCCTTTATTTGTGCCATGATATACTTCCACAAACGTGTTGTGAATTGCAGACTTTGATAGATCCCTGTTCTTTAAATAAAACAGGTGCTTACTCACACCTGATTGTCATCCCATAGATTGAAAACACCTGACTCTAATTTCACCTTGAAATTCACTGATAATCCTACAGGTTCACATAGCCTTGCAACTCACAAGTATGTCATATTGGATCATTTTCCTCAATAAATAAATGACTAAGTATAACATTTTTGTCTCATTTGTTTAACTGGCTTCTCTTTATCTAATTTTAGGAAAAATCTGATGATGTTTTAGGTCATATTGTTGCAGAAATATAGAAAATTCTAAAGGGTTCACAAACTTTCAAACACCACTGGGCAGGGCATTACACTATCTTAGCTAAACCCAGAGCATCAATTCATCACTGTTTTTTTTTTTTATTAAATAATGACCAAAAATGAACTTTTTCATGATATTCTAATTTTGAAATCCAAAAGACCACTTTTTTAATCAATGGCATTAGATGCAGTAAGAGCCTCTAGTGTTCTTGGACATTAGAAGATTACTGTGAGGATTTGATTGCATTCAACCACAAGAGCATTAGTGTGGTTAGTTCCTGTATGATTCTATATCATCAACACCACTCCAGCTCATCCACCAAAAGTTATTTGATGGAGCTCCATTAGTCCAGAGAATGCGGTTCCTTTTTTCCACAGACCACCATCTATATAATGCATCCTATTTTAAAGGATTTCAACATTGATTCCTAATCACCATTTGGCTCTTGTACTACGACTCGAGGCTGAGAGCACCACTAGACTCATCAGGCAGGTACCTCTCATTTTAAGGACCTGCTGTATAACTGGATGGGAGAGACCTTGAATTGACCAAAATCCTCTTTGGCCATTTGAGCTTTGAGAGGATGAAAACACAAAAGCTCGCAGCAGACTACTTTAATCCTATAATGCTAATGGTACTAATAAAAGATGAAAGCTACCAGCAGCCGTTTAGCATTATTGAAATGCACCGAGGTAGCGGGTACTGCTGGTTCTCATTCATTGTTTAAACATGTTAATGCATTTATTTTGACTGAAGTGTTCCTTCATGATAATTTGGGAGCGCTGTGTGTCTGGTGGTTTCTAACAGGCTCTCTAAGCTTCACAGCCCACCAGTGAGTCTTTATACTGTTTTCATATTCAAATCTGCAGCGCTTGCTCGGAAAGATCAAATAAAAATATTTGTTTTAAGTTTTCTTTACTATTGACCCTTGAGGCGTTTTTACGTAGAAAGACTGCGTGGAGAAAGATCTTCTGCAGCATTAAGCAGAAATGTCTTTGATATTTTTATTTATAGAGTTTTACTAGTTATGCTACTACATCTTCAGATTGGACAATCTACCATTTCTTTCACCACACAAACACTGCCAAATGACTTATTTGGATGGGAAAAGGGGTTACCAGTGGATAATAGTCTGTGCTTTTCTAGTTAATTAGGTACTCGGAGAGAACATCAAGTGTCTGATGGACTCAGAAAGCAGCTAAGGGGTTATGTAACCTATGAGCCTTCGTTGAAGGAAGATGCACAAAAAAAGGAACAAAAAATATTAACATCTCAGCATGAGGCATGGCCGAAGTCAGCACTGTCTGTGCAATAACTGTTTGGGGAACGGCCATAGAAGGATGATGGTCATTTTTTTATGTGAGGAAAGGTTCACAATGGCCCTCTGCTCTGTTTCCATGGGCACATCATTAGTGCACCGCCCCAGCTGGTGCGGACTGTTTGAAGTGGCTGCCTCACAGCATCTTTAAAATAACTATTCCTCTAGTTACCAGCCAGATTGTAAAGAGGGGAAAGGGTGGGGGCAGAGACTTGGAGCAGAAAATTTGTCTTGATCATAGGCTTTCAGTGGTTATATTCATTAAAATCCTGTTTGCTTGTCTGCTGGTTCAATCTAAAGCGATGGTTTCATGGATATGACTAAACATACAGGGCATGGCATCTATAATAGTGTGCAAGTACCCCGAGCTAATATCATTTTGATGGTTTGATGGCTCTTTCAGGAACTTTCACTAATTGGTCATGAGCTGCATAATAGTTTAAAATGAAACATTAGACATGCAAACGTAATGGGAATAAATGTATCTCCTGGAGTTACTGCATGCCTATATATGCCCTTATCACCAACACTTTCCCCCCTTTTTTAAGGCTTGAGAGATTAAACAAGCAGTATCACTCCAGTGCGCAGGGCATTTGTGGCAGCACTAATGATTTAATTTGCATTGCAGAGCTGTAATTTGCATTGTGTTAATTTTGTTTAACCTGCTGCTCAAAGACAGCAATCTGCCAACCCCTTGAGCTTACAGTGAGGATTCCCTCTCGTTATGCTGCATGAATGCCTCTAAATGGGACGCGGAAAACACCGTGGTTGCCAACTATATGCACTTTGTAAACGTTTCATTGTGCCGTATTCGCATGGATGAGTATAAATGTTATGTTTATGTGTAAAGACGAGCAGCATTTGTTGAAGGTAATTATACCGTCTGGCTTTTAGAATTCCCAAGTGTGGTATAACAGTGATTGAGGTACTTATCTGCAGCAAAAGATTTAATCAGCAACATTACAAACTGCACAAAATCCCAACCAGGGATTGCCAGTATTGCACCCTGGTCTTCCATGGCAGAGATTAGTTTATTGGCACTGACTTGAGAGAAGGTATAAACAGAAATCCTGAGTGACCACAACTATCACTGCATGGAAGAAATCTGTCCATTTAAACCCAAAGCTCTCCAATAAAAAATGATGTTATCTAGACAGTTAAAGGACCTTCATCTAAAAATACACAAAAGTTTTATTTTTGTAGATCATTCAACACGTGAACAGCATATCCAATACCAAAATAATGCAAACCCAATTCTCACGGGTTTGTTTCTCCCAGGCACAATTCTAGTTAAAACTAGGTCTAACTATCAGTGCTAGACTTTTTTTTATACAGAATAACTTCAGTCTAGGTGGATGCATTGAGCATCTTCTCTAAACAAATCATCCATCCATCATCCCACATGTTTAATCCTTATCAGGGTCGCGGTTAGTCCCCTACCCTCTCACTGGGCACAGGGTAGGGCATCACACTATCCCACCTAAGCCCAAGAGAGGGCCTAAACTGATCATGTTGGTGGTTAATGTACACTACTCACAAAACGTTAGGGATATTTGGCTTTCATGTGAAATTTATAGAAATGTAAAATGTTCACGTTACAGTGATATTCTATCACACAGAAGCCTGCAGTGGTGATTTCTCATCTCAAACTATTTATTGAAACAAAAGCCAACAGCAGTGCTGGGTAAACCCCAACAAAAAATGTCAATGTCTCAATAACGTGTCATGTCCCTTTGAACATCAATTACAGCTTCACAATGACGTCTCATACTGTTCACAAGCCGACTTTTTGTCTGCTGAGGCATGGCATCTCACTCTTCTTGAAGGGTGGCCCTCAGGTCTCTGAGGTACAGAGTTACGAGCCTCTACATGGTGACTCAGCTGATCTCATAGGTTTTCTATGAGATTCAGGTCTGGAGAAAGTGCAGATTACTCCATTTGAGGTACCCCAGTCTCCAGCAGCCGTTCCCCGATGACGTGACCTTGATGAGCTGGAGCATTGTCATCCATGAAGATGAAATGAGGTCTGTGTTGTTCATGCAGCGGCACAATGACTGGAGTAATGATGTTATTAGAGTAGTATGGGCTCATCACTGTACCATTCACACAGTGTAGAGCAGTTCTGTATTGACTAGACACACTAACACCACCACCACCACCACCACAGGCCGTCTGGTGACAACAGTGGCTGATGCACAGCATCTCCTTCATGTCTCCAACATCGATGGCGACCATCATTTCTGCTCAGCGTGAATCGACTTTCATCAGTGAACAGCACTGAGGCCCACTGGTCCCTCATTCAGGGTAAATGCTCCTGACCCATACAAGATGATGATGCCTGTGCGTGATTGTGTAGTCAGGTACCCTTGCAGGTCGTCTAGCTCACAGACCACGCTGATTTAAACAGTTCTGAGTGGTCTGACGTGACACTTTGTGCCTTCCACCTCCCTTAAATGTGTCTGGAGTTGTGTGGCATCCATCATCTGATTCTGCAGGGCACTGTTCACAATGAAGCAGGCATCAGTGTGATATGTGGCCAAACGACGTCCACTTCTATGCCTTTCTGTGACTCTTCCAGTCTCTCGATATCTCTGTTATTACCCGCTGATGACACTCTAAGCTCAGTGGTCACTTCTGTCTGAGAACATCCTATTTGAAGTCTCACAATGGTGAGATACTGTTGATCAGGTGTTAGACTTGGTCTTGGTATGATGTCAGAATGTGAACAGCATGTTGAGTTTAAATACCCATTTTAATTGACGCAGGACACTTATTAGTCTATTCATGGATCAAACACCTGTTGTGAATTTTGCTGTTAAGCTCCTTGTTAAAGAACAGAAAGCTGTGCAAAAAGTACTGAAACACTGAACAGTTAGACATGTGCATTTAAAAGTTTAGAGAAGGTCACACTAAGTTCACCTGTAAAGGTTAAGAGTACATTTTAGGTTCATCATGTAATTTCACCCTGAAAGCCAAATATTCCTAACTTTTTGTAGGAGTTCAAGTAGTATTACATTACAGCTGTCAACAATTTTTCTTTTTGTGACAAAAAAAAAAAAAAAAGACTAGTATCAACCACAAGAAAAATATCTTCCTTTACAAAAGGTTAATATTCTATTTAGTTATCCATTTGAATTAAGGATTTAAACAGGCCGTTTTTGTGTGCGTGCGGTCCACATTGAAACATTTCAGTGCAAAATAGCAGGGCTAAACTACAAAATAAAAGGGTATATACCCAATGTTTTCAAATCCATTTCTAAGCCAGTTTCTCATATCTAGTTGTAAGACTGTGTTAAGAAATGTTTGAAATTAATCAAATTAACAGCGTTGGTCTGTAGAATTCTCACAATTTATCACAACTTTATCAAATTACCATCGAATTTATCACAAAAACTAAAAAAAATGGAAAACTAGTACCATTCTTAAAATGACATGACAAACTAATAACCAAAGTCAACAAATTTTAAATTATTCTGATCTGAGGCGCAAAAAAAAAAAAAAAAAAAATAAAAAAAAAAAAAAAAAAAAAAAAAAAAAAAAAAAAAAAAAAAAAAAAAAACACAAAATCTGTCCCCGTCTACACTTTAGAATGAGGAGTGAAAAGTACACTAACTTTAACAATGCTTAAATTAACCAAACTCAAACAAAATGGTTTATAGCCCTGAACGTGATTTAATACAAAGAAATGTGTTGCTTTCAAAAAAAGGCAGACATACAAGCTCAGACTGGCTTTGTATAAACATTTTATTTACTCTAAACACTTACATGAACAAAAACACCATATAAACACAAAGATTGATGCAGCGACACACTAACCCGCCTTCCGGTTTTTGATTCAGAGGCCTTTTTTTCCTTTTTCTTTTTTTTGTTTTTTTTTTTTGTTTTAGCAGAACATACTTAATTGGCCAAGGCAGCACAATGCTATCATACTGTATATTACAACATGCTGTCTACACTGCCCGCACCAGGAATGGAAAGT
Source organism: Crenuchus spilurus (assembly GCA_036984385.1). Taxonomy (NCBI): domain Eukaryota; kingdom Metazoa; phylum Chordata; class Actinopteri; order Characiformes; family Crenuchidae; genus Crenuchus; species Crenuchus spilurus. The sequence goes on from BRDA01003275.1 coordinate 17,122, forward strand.
TCTATAGAGACACTAATTCAAAATCAAGAAAAGTATAAAAGTATCATTTTACAGCAGTTGAAATACTGACATTTAAGTAATAGCGAGTCTTACATCATTAAAACCATGGAAGAGTCTAAAGGAGGCCAGTCTGAAAGAATGAAAATAAAAGCAAAAACCAAAAAGTTAAATGTTCATACCTTCTTGTTTGGAATATAATTTAATTATGCTGCATACGGATAAATGATTTATTGACTGTTTGCATGTGAAGTTCTGTAACAAAGCATCTCCAGCTCTCTTCAAGTCAGAAGGGTCACGGGATTGTTTTCCTTGCTCAAGCACGCCCAATTCATTTCATCAGCAAATTATCAAAGCCCCTCATGATCCAAGCAGGCTAGAGCAAGGAAGACGCTGAACCATGCACACTGGTGACCCTCTGGGATTACAGTCAGGCACTCTTGGAATGAGTGCTTGTGCCGTGAATTAGCTTCAATAGGGGGCAATGGTGACACTCATACCTCTTTCAAAAGAAAATAAAGCCAAATTAAGAGCCAACAGAGTGCTGTTAGATGAGTGTCACTGGACAGACAACGGCACAACACATTCAGTTTTCTTGAAACCCATGTGGAAATTAGTGTGAAATGGGTAAGGGTTAGGAAAAGAGATCTAAGGAGAACTGCAGGGACCTTTTCAAAACTCATTCTTTCCATCACAAAATCTCGAGGCTTACGGAGAAAACTTTTTGGCTTGTGCTCGGACCCTTTTTTCATATTCCACTCTGTTTTGGCTGAAAAGAGGGATAAACACAGTTACAAAAAAACAACCATAACTACAGAGAATTGGAAATAAAACTAATGATTCATTTTGGAAATAAATGTATCAACTGCATAGCTTCTTATGCTAGTTATAGAAAAGTACTATAATCCAATTATTGCTTGAAATTACAAGTTGAGAAGCTTCATACAAGAAAAGCATGCTTACCAGTAAATTGTATATGCCTCAGCTTGTGCAGGGTCCTGAATATTTGGCTCATTTAAGAGTTCTTGGATTCCTAGCAAGATCTAGAGAAGAAAAAAAAAATGAATTTCAGAGAAACTGAACTAGTCATCTTCCATGAGCTCATGCTGCCCCCTTCAGGGATGAAGGCTACAAAACAATTAAGACATCACATCGCCTCCCATTTACTGAAGATCATGTTTGGTAATTCAATGCAATTACAAGGAGATCAATATTCAATACTTTACAATACAATACAAAATTGCAAAATTATTGGAACAGCAGATCAATCAAAGTAAGAATTTAAGAATCTATATTTGACCTACAACATTCTTTCATCTTAAATGTCCGATTCACTCAAACGTCAAAACACTAGGCCAGAACGGGAAAGTCTACTGCACTGACGGACAAATGTTAAACTATAAACTAAAGTAACTTACAGAGGACACGCTCTAAATGAAAAAAATCTTGAATAAATTGTAGACTTGGAGACAGTAAAATGTACAGCAGTGGTGGGGAACCTCAATGCTGGAGAACTGGATTCCCACCATTTTCTGATTTTCTAACTCAAACACACCTGATTCAACTCAGCAGTTGATTACCAGGTTTAGTTGTAGTGTATGAGCAGCAAATTCAGCAGACTGTCCGCAGCCCTGATGTAGTCTTTGTTCTCACTCCACGTGTAGTGAATCCGTTTACAGTGAACTTAAATTTGGGCACTGGCTATGGCAACAGCCACGCAACAGTGATGGACCGCCAGTTTAACAATCAACAGTTCCCACAATACAAGCATCATTTCATTTATACAGCAATGTCAGTCTAAGATTTAAAGGTGCATCATCCCCCTGCAAGATGCAACTGCAGTCAGTCTATGCCAGAACACTCGCCAGATATCAGCAATTAGGCAGAGAGGTAACCAGTTCTGAAGAGGGGGGGGGGTTATTAAGTGTGGGGACATTTGAGGAAATGCCCAGGGATTTTTCCCCTCCAATCTCAGTTCAACATCTCAACAGACATGCACCTGTGCAGCCATCAGTGCGGATCAGTTAATGTTCAGTCATTTTCACAAGCATTGTGGGAGTTTTACATGCACTGGAGTGATTTCCACAATGGAACATCCTGGAAAATGGCTGGTTCACTGGGTAGTACCTAGACAAGTACTAAGGAGCGCCAAGAAGGGCCCATAGGCATACATTGCAAAAGCAATGCATTCGCAGACAACTTGTACATTTTTAGAAGGCATCTTAGCTCATTTTTCCAGTTTGATTTTGGAATGTCAAAGGTCAGGCTTTTAACTGTTCAGTGCAGTTTATTTTTACACATTAGCTTGAAGCAGCCTTATTCTGAACTACAATCAAGTAGATAACCATTAATGTGAGAACCAAATCCATGTTTTATACATGTTTTTAAAAAGGGGAAGTAAATAAAGAAATGAAAATAAAACCCAAAGCCTGACAAACAGAAAAGCTTACTTCAGAAGCCTATAAATACCTCCGTACTTGTTTTTGCATTTCCTCAGTTTAAGGCAGAAAGGACTAAACTTTGCAGTTTAGGTGCAATTTTCATGAGCCACCCCACGTGGTCAGAGTATTCTCATATTGTATCTGCACACGTTTTGGGTGAAATTTACAATGAAACATTTCTTGAAGCTATACAACAGGTGACTGAAGTGTGTTCAGACCTGTTTGTGTTCTGAAGAGCATTTCAGAGTTTAGTCAAGACACTGAATCCCACAGTTAAACACATTGAATGGGAAAACTAGCAGGACATTCCTATTGTACAATTCCCAACACTGTGCTTAAGCACTAGAGATTTGGTGCATGTGTGTAAACACCATGCAGCCAGTGCAGCTTGACAGTCTAGTTGCATGCAACCCACCCACAACTTGAAAGATCAGTGTCACCTCCCTCAAGTTATTTTAAGCACACAGTATGTATGTAAATGTACACTTGTGAGTGTGAAAGTTAAACAGCCATTTGCTGAATGACGGTACACATTTTTCCCCACCACTCCCAAAATATTAACCCCTATTTTTCTATAAACTGTACCTCAGCTTTGCTTAATAATGTCTTTATCTACAAGTCTGGAACAATAATGGGAGATTAACTCCACATCTGGATGGAGAATCTACAGCTGCAAAGGGCAAATGTAAACATAATGCACTGGATCTCAATGAGCAAAGTGTACAGTAAACGGGGTCTAAAACTTGATGCCTCTTGGACTCCTTTAAATAGGACCCTTAATCTGGATGCTGCCTTTAAAACATGTCATGACAACTGCAATCATGTTTCGAGTCAGAATGTATTTGGATCAAGATGTCCTGTTCTTGGAAGTAGTGAGTACACACTGATCAGGTCTGGGTATAAACACATGGCCTACACGACTGCAAAGTAACACTCTGTACACTCAACATTAAAATGGCTTCTGCTCTCACTTTTTTTTTTAAACCCACATTTTTCTTTCGACTGTGCTTCATTTGTGTGTCCTAAGCAAATACACGTTGCTTATATCTTTGTCCATTAACAATAGATGGGAAACCATTCTGAATTTCAGTAAAAGGAGCATCTCATGGGTCTCTAAACCTTTCATGTAATTAACAGAATGTCTACACTCATGGGTGGTACCTAGCTTGGGCGTTCTGGATCAGAATCTTAAACTCCTGTCAACTCAAGTTTGGTCTCACTGACAGCCTCATCCTAAAAACCAATCGGGCTGTTTCTATACAATTACCACTGCTTTCATAACTTATGCTATTTCCCCATATGGGATTCACACAAACAATCCTAGCATAATGTTTTTACAGCTTCGAAAAAAGAGCACTGCTTAAGACAAAATGACATTTACATCATGTCTATGAATTTTACTGGAGAAGTCCATTAGCTTGCACGGCTCATCAACTCATTAAACCTAATCAAACACATTAGGACACAGCAACCTCTTTTTGTGAAAGCTGTGCATGTTATATACATACACACATCTTTTTCACAGACTTGTGTGTGGGTCTTCAATAGCCTCACAGGCCTTATGCCTTAAAAGAGACAAGATTCGCCTACATTAACAGGAAAGGAGTGTTTGACAGTAAAGTAATGAGCAGATGACAAAATCTGGATAAACAACTCTTACAAAAAAGACAAATAAAAGCTACAAAAACAACGGCAAAATGTCGCAGCAAAGAATCCAAACAATGTTTTCAGTAGGTTGAGAAATTTTGATAACTATCTGGTTTATTCCATTTGACGTGATGTTTATGGTATGTGTGGTTTGTCACGTGGTAATATTACAGTGACTGGTGGAACACAGATGAGGGTAAGCGCACACACGCACACAAAAAACACCACACAACAACAAGCATGAAAGTGGGACGAGGAGACGTGATGACAAAGGAAGTATGTCTCTGTAGAGGGCAACACAGCAAAATTAAAGCTACAAATGAGTGACCAAAGGATAAATCCACTAACCAATATTACCATTTATAAAGCATCCGATTCTAAAATGATCCCTGATCAAAGCCACCATAAGAAACTTGACAACATACTAATTAAATTCTGCATTAAAGCACATGAATAAAAACCTGCACAGGGAATATTATTCAACCATTACACTGCTGAGCACTGAGAGTACACCACACAGTGCCAACATTTTATATAAAAATAAATAATTACATTATAAAAAACACAACTGTTCATTGTTTACATTTTTTAAATCTCTTTGTTTTACTGCTGATCGGTTTGGCTTATAGCTTATGATTATTTGAAATCACAAAATGATTAGAATTATCATTCAGTTTGAGTAAGTTACTATTACAGTATTTACGTTAAAACAATTAAAGGCTTGAAATGTCACTATGTAATTATTTTTATCAAAACCTTTTCCCCTATATTATTCTAATTTTTGTAGATGCACTAGTATTGCATTTATTAAAAAGTGATATTATTTACTTATTGTATAACTCTTCACTGCTATAAGCTATGAGAGGACACTGGTGATTTTAGGTGTAGAATCTTTTGACAGACAACATGAACTTTATTTTTAATGAACTAAACATTAAAATTTGAGACTCTGCTAACTTAGGTTTGAAGCCTGGCGAAATTGCTGGACAGAGAACGTTCTTTTGACTTGTAATTTAAAATGTATTGATTGCACTTGATAAAACAATTTTGACATAAATGCCACAATTTTAAAGGCTTAACTGTAGTCTATATAAAAGTAAGAAATGTTTGTATTCTTATGAAATAGGAAAAGTTGGTCCATTTTTAGATCAGTATTTACTTCCTTAAGCAGTAAACAGCATCTACAACAGCATTATGGGTAAAACAAGCAGGAAGTTTTTTTTCTGCTGACCTGCTTGATTGTAATAGCCGGCCTCCAGTCTTTGTCTTCCTCTAAAATCGATAGGCACACAGTGCCAGATGGATATACATTGGGATGAAATAGGGGAGGCTCAAATTTACCTGATGGAAACAAAAAGTTTTAGACAAATATTGAAAAGCAATGACTTTACAGTAGAACATTGTGAATACAAAGTGCCAACATTTGGGGAAAAAAGAAGCAATAACTCACACTTTGGTGGGGAAGAAGGGTAGTCATCCTTAAAGAGCATCCGCAGTTTAAACAAGCCTCCCTCCCAAGGTGTCTAATAGAAATGCAAGAGGTGTTGGGAGTTCAGCAAATCAAAATGTCACAAGAATACAGCCTCTTAGAAATATCCTATGAACAATTAACTACTAGGAATTATATTTTCAATGTTAGAGATCCTCACCCCTTTCTTTCCAGGGATGGCACATTCCCAATTCATCAGGTTCATTGTTCCATCAGGGTTTTTGGTCGGCACAGCTACAAAACCCTACAGGACAAAAAATCCAAGTCAGAATCTTTGAGACAAAGTCTGCTTAATTCATCGCTCCTTGTTCAACCACAGTAGTTTAAAAGATGTGGCAATAGGCTCTAACTGATGAGCTCACATTTTGGGCAGACTGCAAGAATTAGAGGATTAGGGTAACCAGCAATAGATGGATGAACAGATAGATACAATCAGAAGAACCCTGTATAAGCCATTAACAAGTCTGAAGACCAGAACAGAAGACCAGATATTCTGCAGAAAGGCTATTTATATAGTCAACACTTAACAAAAACTGTGTGACCTGCCAACAAATCACTCGTTCATAGGTTAATCCTTTAAATGCACAGCTTGTGATGCTGGGGTGAGAATTTCCTTTAATTGCAGTAATTGATGAACTACTTGTGGATGTGGAAATTGAGCGAGATGTTATTATAATCGTTACTGAAATTCAAGCATTTTTGTGTAAAGTCAGTTTTACGGTAAGGAGTGTCTTTGGGAGAACTGTGACTGATGAGTGAAAGACAACTCATTGGACAAGCATGTCTGGTGTGGATTCCTCAGTCCTGACATCTCAGGGGGCTGACACGAGCAAAGGAGGCAAGAAAAATTAATGAGGAAAATAAAGAAAGTGACCCTAGGTAGTTTAAAATTAACAAACTAAAACTCACTGATTAAAAAAACTAGAAATTGGATTCATAAACCATAATAGAAGCTTTACCCTGAGGAGTCTAGATACAAACAAAACAGACATTTAACAAGGCACACCAACTCCAGGTCAGATTTAATTTGCTTTTTTATCTTTTATCTCAAATTCACTAAAAGGTGATTCAAAAGTTCTTTCAGTCGCTAACTGCCCCCCAAAGCATCAGGTTTTATCTTTTTTTTTTTTACAAGACAGTGGAAACAGTGGGTGGAGGATTGTGTACAACAGGCATACGGTCTTTATTGCACTGTGTGACTTCACTACAACTAAATTATGGTCCGACAAGTCCGACTATTTGAATCCTGGTGAATATAAGATGGTAGAGATATGTTGTTGACCTTCCTAATTTTTCATCAGATTTTTCAGATTTACTTTCTAAGTGGAAGGACAAAGCTACTAACATCTGCAGGTCATGAACAAAAGCAGGTCATGAAGTATTGAAGCTGAAGTTGCAGTGAGCTTTAGAGACATTCTCGTGTTCAAGGCAGCACTTTTCTCAGTTAATGAAACTGACAATAAAAATCACTCTGCAAATCACCGCTTAAAAGAAGAGAGACCTCAGGCTCAAAAATTATTCAATGAGGTTTTCAAGAAAGAGGATCTGGACACCGTGGAAACTGAGAATTGCAGGTTTCATGCTCAGAGAATTTGGGTTGCCTTTTCAGAGTGTACTGTTCCCTGCAAAGTGCATCATTACCACTTTATTCTCCAATGCAAATCTGCATTTTCAAAAACTGCACAGTAGTGGTTCACAATCCTGGTCCTGGAGTATTGTTGCTCTGCATGTCACAGTTTTTCCCTGTCCAATAGCTGCTTCATCTCAGGAAAGATTTGTTAATTGAATCAATATTTTGATCTGGTGTGTTGTGAACAGAAGAATCTCTAAAACATGCAGAGGTACTCCAGGACCAAGAATGAGACCTGCTGCTATATAGAACACTTCTGACCAAGGTTGCATTGATTAACCAGAACAAAACTTTCTTTAAAGAAATGTAAACACCTTGTATGTTGAGCCTTTAGTTACTGTATCCACTTTGTAAACTGAGTGATAACTTTGTAGTTACGTTTTGCATGAATATCCAAAAGAACCCATTTCATTCTGCGATGGTCAGTTTCCTACCTTTACAAGCAACCAGAGGTACATTGAATATTGATGTTAACTTAAGTTAAAAGGTCTGGCTTGAAGTGCTATACTAGTTTTTGTTTGATGTCCACAGACAAAGTAGATATTGAGAGTTAGCATAATATAAATTAAGGTATTTTTTGCATGCATAAAAGTACCTAAAATGTGATGGGGCTGTTTTGTCTTATGAAGAAAAATAAGTCTGTTCTACAGGTTGAATACACTCTGTATGTGTGTGAGGACCTGTGATGTTGCCCGTGTTTACACCATTTTAGAGTCAAGATAATTGGGAAATGGGGCCTTATTTTATATATATATCAAAATAGTAATAAAAAATGGCCATTTTATATATATATATATATATATATATATATATATATATATATATACACACATACACATATACACCTATGTATATACACATATACACCTATGTATATACACATATACACCTATGTATATACACATGTATATAAAAATATGAGGACTGGGCGATATATCAAGTTTTTATGAAATATCAATATATTTTTATACGAGATGAGACAATATCTCTTATATCGATATTGTTTATGTTGCGTCATAATTACACATGTAGATCCCCATTTAGCCTCTGCACAACTTCACACCACCCCTCCTCTCCCCCTCGAAAAACTGCCCCATCCCCCACTGCTTCACACGTCAAGCAGGCAGTGATGGCATGGAGACAGAGAGACGTGAAAGAAGCGATCACAGAGCAGTTGTTAAGTTTAAAAAAAAATAAAAAATAAAAAATTGGCTAAATGATTTGGAGATGTTTTGGATTCAGAGTGTCAGATGAGCAGCAGAGTAATGTTCAAGTCAGGACAAAAGGGTTCGAGCACTGCTAGACTTAGGTTTTGTAGAGGTTTAGTAAATCGGTTAAAAAATAAAAAATAAAAAAAAATTGAATTGTTGACGAGACACTAGCGAAGAAAGTGCAGAGAGACAGAGGTACGGTAG
>BRDA01003279.1:0-16090 GCA_036984385.1 Crenuchus spilurus
ATGTGTGTGTGTGTCTGTGTGTCTGTGTGCACACAGATCAGTTACTTGTGAAGGTCAAATTCCTGTGTGCAAGCATTGGTCTCTGTTTCACTTTCTCTTTATGTTGATCTGTCTTTCCCTCTCTGCGAACAGAAGGGAACTGCCTGAGACAGAGGTGAAGGGAACTCTCATTACTACCATCACATGCACTGATAATGATGTAACCTCTTCATTCACACAATCCATTTTCACTGGTCTGTCCTGCCCAGGTTGTGATCAGCTTTTTGTCCTGAGAGCCAATCAGATTATAGTAAGATGCCTTTTCTTATCTGCACGGATTGTTTATCAGCTCTTAACACCTAATTAAAAACAGCATAGCGTTACAAATATACTTTATTTCTTTATTTAAACTTTAATTTAAACAGGCAAGTCATTAAGAACAAATTTATTTACAATGACATTCTGGCAAGCTTTATATACATATAGGTAAACACACACACACACACACACACACACACACACACACACACACACACACACACACACACACACACACACACACGGAAAATGATCCAATATGACATATTTGTGAGAGGCAAAAGTATGTGAACCTTTGCTTTCAGTATCTGGTGTGACCTCCTTTGCAGCAGTAACGGCAACTAAACGTTTCTGTAACTGTTCTTTAACCATTCTTTGGTAGAACGACTTTGTGTTTAGGGTCGTTGTCTTGCTGCATGACCCACCTTCACCTATAATTCACAATTCATTGTTCCATCAATGATGTCAAGCTGTCCTGGCACAGATGCAGTAAAATAGGCCCAAATCATGATACTACCACCACCATGTTTCACAGGTGAGATAAGGTTCTTATGCTGGAATGCAGTGTTTTCCTTTCTCCAAACATAACGCTTTTCATTTAAACCAAAAAAGTTCTATTTTGGTCTCATCCATCCACAAAACATTCTTCCAATAGTCTTCTGGCTTGTCCACGTGATGTTTAACAAACTGCTGATGAGCAGCAATGTTCTTTTTGGAGAGCAGTTGCTTTCTTCTTGCAACCCTGCCATGCACATCACTGTGTTTCAGTGTTCACCTGATGGTGGACTCATGAACATTAGCATTAGCCAATGTGAGAGAGGCCTTCAGTTGTTTAGAAGTTACTCTGGGGTCCTTTGTGACCTTGCTGACTATTACACGCCTTGCTCTTGGAGTGATCTTTGTTGGTCGACAACAGGTAACAGTGGTCATGAAATTCCTCAATTTGTACACAATCTCTCTGACTCTGGATTGGTGGAGTCCAAACACTGAGAGATGGTTTTGTAACCTTTTTTAGTCTGGTGAGCATAACCAACTCTTTTTTGAGGTCCTCAGAAATCTCCACTCACACCTGATTGTCATTCCATTGATTGAAAACACCTGACTCTAATTTCACATTCAAATTAACTGCTAATCCTAGAGGTTCACATACTTTTCCCTCTCACAAACATGTCATATTGGATCGTTTTCCTCGATAAATAAATGAGCAAGTATAATATTTTAGTCTCATTTGTTTAACTGCGTTCTCTTTATCTACTTTTAGGACTTGTGTGAACATCTGATGAGAAATATAGAAAATTTTAAAGGGTTCACAAACTTTCAAGCACCATTTTATGTACAGTACCGACTAACACATTTCACTCTCTATAGCTAAATGGAAGCTTGGACTTTGAAGATCCGGGCAATCTTTATGCAGGCAGTGAATATAACCTTTTGGTTACGGCAGTAGATGCAAATAATACAGATTTAAAAGGTAAGCTTATTGATTTATATCTAAACAAAAAAACCTTCATGCATTAACTGGGTTTTCTTGTTAAAATGTTTCTAAGTTGATTTCCATTCCCTTGTAGGCAATGCCTTTGTTTTTGTGACTGTAACCCCAGTTAATGAGTTTACACCTGTGTTCAGTCCTACATCATATTCCTATACTGTTTCTGAACTTCTTGGAGGTAAGTGTTATTAGTTAATCTCCAGATGTTATCCCAGGTTTTTCTCTGCTTATTTACAAGTTGATTCATTTATATCCACCCACAACATCATCTTTCCTCTTTGCTGTATATCTGCTTTGATTTCTAGGTGGTACTGTGATTGGATCAGTCAATGCCACAGACATGGACCTGCCTCCAACACCTCTGCGTTACTCCATAGTCTCAGGAGGGGGGACAGCAGGCTTCAGGAGTATCTTCCATTTGGACCCTAAATTAGGCCGAATATCAGTGCTTTTCCAGCCTGATTATGAGACCACCCCAACACACACACTGATCATCAGAGTGGTGGATGGAGATCTCATCAGACCTCGTTCTGCAACAGCTACAGTGAGTGTCAAAGTGCTCATGCTGTTGGCAAAAGTTCCAATAATGCAAATAATGATAAATTAGTAATTACTGCCGTTCAGACTTACAAACCTCCATTTCCAGAATAGTTGGGACACTCTCAACAAATAAAAAATGTGGACAGCAGATTGTTTGTAAAAACTGAAGCAACTACAGGTGTAGCACACATGCTGGCTGGCTACAGTAAGACATGTAGCTCCATCCATACCTGTGCTTTTCAGCCCATTTTCAACATTATTTTTCTCCTTTAAACAGTCTTTCCATCTGCACTGTTTGCTTCCTGTCAGTTTTCATTATGCTAATATTTGCAAAATCCCCTTGCACTAGAAATGAGTGTTTATATCATAATTCTACTAAATTCTAAGCTGTAGTACTAGTTACATTGGGAATTGAGAGATTTGCTGCAAGATTCTGACGAGGGTTGCCAGGTTGGTGATTTTGGGCTACTTTCAAAATTATCAAATACAATAATGCAGATGCATCTCAAAGAATTAGAATATCATCAAAAAGTGAATTTATGTCAATAATTCATTTCAAAAAGTGAAACTCATATATTATACCGATTCATTATACACAGAGTGTCTATTTCAAGTGTTTATTTCTTTTAATGTTGATGATTATGGTCTACAGTTAATGAAAACCTTTTTTAATTTTTAATTTTTAGTTTTTAAATAAAAAAAAATTAATGAAAGAAGTCAGAATCTCAAAACATTAGAATATTATATCAGACCAATTCACAAAACGATTTTAATACATAAATGTTTTACTGAAAAGTATGTACAGTATATACACTCAGTACTTGGTCGAGCTCCTTTTGCATGAATTACTGCATCAATGGAGGTGATCAGCCTGTGGCACTGTTGAGGTGGTATGGAATCTAAGGTTGCTTTGATAGTGTCCTTCAGCTCATCTGCATTGTTGGGTCTGGTGTCTCTCATCTTCCTCTTGACAATAGCTCATAAATGCTCTGTGGGGTTTAGGTCAGGTGAGTTTACTGCCCAGCACAGTGACTCTGTTGTTATTAAACCAGGTGTTGGCACTTTGGCAGTGTGGGCAGATGCCAAATCCTGCTGGAAAATGAAATCCTCATCTCCATAAAGCTTGTCAGCAGATGGAAGCATGAAGTGCTCTAAAATGTCCAGGTAGATGTTGCACTGACTTTGGACTTGATATAACACAGTGGACCAACACCAGCAGATGACATGGCTCCACAAACCATCACTTATTGTGGAAACCTCACACTAGACCTCAAGCAGCTTGGATTGTGTGTCTCTCCACTCTTCCTCCAAACTCTGGGATCTTGATTTCCAAATGAACTGCAAAACGTTCAGTGATGGTTTGGGGAGCCATTTCATCTGGTGGTGTTGGTCTACTGTGTTATATCAAGTCCAAAATAGACGATTTAGCATGTTTGATATTTTCCTCTTTCAGGTCATTGTTAATATCACAGAGGTCAATGACGAGCCTCCTTTGTGTGGACCCAATAAGACAAGTCTGGTAATTCCTATAGATCTGCGTGTTGGAGCTTCTGTCCAAGGATTCAGTCTATCCTGCACAGACAGAGACTCTCCACCCACTTCATTCATCTACTCCATCTCAGGTAGGGGTTAACACCAGAGCTGCGTTTCATTATTAAGATGTATAGTGAGGTCCTAGATCCACAATCATCCTGAAATGATCATGTGGTTTACAAAGACTGTGCTACTGAGCACCTACTGACATGTGAGATACAGGGTTTAAAACAAGCAGTGAAGGTGCAGAGTCATCTACAACCTCAGTGAAACTCATTAAATGAAGTTAATTCACACTGAAGAAGTGCTGCTCTACTCAAGCTGAAAATGAGACATTGTGACCACATTCACACACCTGCGTCAGACCCCAAGTGGTACAATGTTATTGTCATTTTACCACGTGTTCCTGTCTCCATACAGCTGCTGTATCTGCTACGGATGTTAAAAAGTCTAACATCACATGCTTCTGAGGCCCAACTGTAAAACGTTCTCCTGCTTTTAAAATTTATGAGACAAATTTGTGACCCCGCCAAGCAAAACCAGGCCAAAGTCACTTGGCAACTTATTGAGATATCGTGTCAATATCGTGTCACTCACATTAGCGACAAAACTTAGCCACTCGGTATTATTGCTGTAAATGAAAGATAACAGTCTCAGATATCTATTGGAGTACATATTTTCATCAAAAACAAAACTTAAATTCACAAAAAATTGTTTTGAATAAAATACATTTTGAAAAAAAAAAAAAGACTTTGACCTGGTTTTCCCTGGCGGGGTCACATTTACTCAAAACATTAAGAACACAATGTAATATATAATCAGCAATGTTTTAAGGGTTTCCCATTCACAGCTCTGAACATGAAGAGTGCACGGCAAATTATTTCTAGGTAAGTTTTAGTAAAACTAATGTTTGCTCAGACTTTACTCCAAACTCAATAAAAAAGGACCAGGAGACAGAAAATCCAGTAGTACTGAGTAAATGTTACTGAGAAAATTAGCAGTACAGGCACAGAAAACTGAATGAAGAGGAAGAGAAGAAAAATGCAGAAAAATGATCAGATGGTCAAGAGTGTAGCATCCCATAACAGCCACTAGAAAACATCATTTAAATGTGATTTAAATGTGTCTGTAGCACTCCAAATAATTACTTTAAAACGATTAATCAAAGGATATATGAAGGCATGTCTAAAAAGGGTGGCATCTACACCAAACGCCATCACTCTAAATAAAGTGTTGTCATCCTGAGCATTTATTTGCAGGTTTTCAGACATTGGCTATTGCAAATAAAAGTTCATCTTCACTTCCAAACACCACAGTACTAAACTTTTCATTCACCTACGTTTGGTGAAATAAGTGATTTGTTCATGTTCTCCACCAGCCTTTCATGTGCTCTACACTCTCAGAAATAAATGTATGTGAGGGTACAAAATCTGTACTTTGAAGAACAAAACTGTACCCCATCAGTAACTGTACCTCTAAAGATACATGTTCGAACTTGCATAGTACTATTTTGTACCTGTGTAGGTACAAACTTAGAAAAGTACATGAATGTACTTATGCATGTTTCACTCTTTTTAAGATGTATCATTTCCATTGACAACAAGTCAAGTAAAACAACAACAGATGCTTCTATGAAACATGTAATGTTAAATTGTTTGGTTTAGTTTACCAGTTTACCAGAAGCATCTTCTCCTATTTTTTCTCCTATTTTGTACACTGAGGGCAGGGGTCTACAAATGTGTAGAGACAAAAAATGTTTTACTTCACAAGGACAGCTGCAATGTCAATGAACAGTGTTTTCACATGAATTGTTAACATTTTCATGTTTTCATTTATAATATTCCAATGGCTGAAACTTTTAATAAACTACAATAATTAATAAAAAAAACTTTATCCCCATTTAATTTTTTAAAGGTACAAAAGTGTCACCTGAAAGAACAGAAAAAGGAACAAAACTGTCATATTTAAGGTACAGTTGATTTTGTCACTGTGGCAGTACCCTATGGGAACCTTTATGTACCGTTTGATAAAGGTACACCATTTGTACCTGCAACCATGGGGTGGGAAAGGTACTACTTTGTCTCCAAGAGTACAAGATTCTTCCCTTAAGGTACAAATAGTAAGGGTACGCATTTGTCACTATTGATAAAAGTACACGTCCGTACCCTTGAGGGGTACTGCCACAGTGACAAGCGATTGTACCATTATAGGTACAGAATGCTACCTTTTTTTCTGAGAGTTTATGGATGCTTGTCACTATGACTTAGATTGGCACATGAATCTGTACATCAGGCCTCTAGAGTTAACCACTAATTATCCATTTGGTTAATAAACCAATTATTCTGACAAAAATGTTGACACTGAACAGAAAAGAACTGAAAACTTTCAGTCACATGCTCAAGCCTGTTGGTTTCTATGATAACTATAAGTGTCAACAGGTTTTCAGTTCTTCCTCTAAATACAGAGAAAAGACAGATAAATTAGTGACTGTAATAATTAAGCATATACTATGCATACAGCAGGGATCATATACAGTGTCAGCTGGTGAAAAATACTGTAGGAGAGGCAGGTCAGTGATTGGCTGCTGCTTCTCTGACTGGCTGATATTTCTGTCACATCAGAAGAGAGAGAGAATAAACCAGGAAGCTCATTTCCCCCAAAATATTTTACATATTACATTATTGTGCATGTTTAGCACATACAGACATAAAATACACATATACTGATTATTTAAAAATATGTTTGTATATAAAAAAAACTATTTCCACCAATGAGGGCAGCTCCCTAGCGCCATCCAATGGCGAGCTGCAAGTGTTTATATGTTGATCTCATCTGTTTGAAGACAAATGAGCATTTACACATGGCTTGTTGGTTTGAATGTTTGGCTCTCTATGGTAATTATCTTATTTCATTCTACCTTAGGAGCGAGTAATGGGAACAACCACTTTACCTTTTCACCAAATGCAGGCTCAAATATGAGCCATCTGATCCTGAGGGAACCGTTTGCCTACAGCAGTCTGGACACACTGTGGACTTACACACTCACTGCTTTGATTTCCGATGCCAACCTGGGGTCAACCCCAGTTCAGACTGGCACTGTCATTATTAATGTACGTGTAGTGGACCCACATCTCACTACGGTCATCACTACAACCACAGTAGGTTTGAATACATTAAAAACATGATGTTATATATGAAAAAGAGATTTTATTCCAGATCATTTATATTTCTATAAATATACATTAAACCTAAACATAATGAGCTAATATCATGATTTTTTAAGTAAAAGAGTTTTATGGAAGCATTGTTCATGTTTACAGACAAAACATTCACTCAGTCCACAGGAACAACAGCCTGTTTTAAACTCAATGCTTTTGTGATGTCACCAATGCATTTACATATAACTCACTCAGAAGAGCAGCTGTATGCATACATTAATGTTAAAGTAACAAACAGCCTATTTGTTTAGATTAAGAGGTGTTGGAAATGAATTATGTCTGGTTTTGGTACTTATAAGGAGAATGTTGTAGATGGGCTCATTAAAGGGATGCTGGCATGTTTTGATGTTATCCTGACCATTTCTTTCTGTGTACATTTTCAGCCCAGAATGACATACATCACAGTGGAGAACAACACATTCAACATGGATGACTGGTATGTGTGGTTTGTTGTTGCTCTGGGCAGTTTCCTTCTCCTGGCTATGTTGCCTTACCTGCTCTATAAGTGCAGCGTGTTCCTCTCTGCTAAAGAGTTCCACTGCTGTGAAGCAACACAAACAGGAGACAAGGGGGAACTGTAAGTGGCTAAACTAAATTCATTCAAACATCAATATTTACAGCAATGTGTATGTAATATTTCTACATGTGTATTTATTTGTACAGAATAGTGTGAAGTGTAATGTTTCTGAAAATAAAACCAGAGACATTTCCAGCTCGGCTATCAGAATCATTAAACCGGTATTTTTTCAATGTTATAAAAAAGGGGCACAGTTCTATTGTCATGTAGATCAGCCATGGGGCAGCCGTGGCCTGGTGAATTTTGTGACTGGGAGGTTACTGGTTCAATCCCTGGGCAGGTCATTGAGCATGGCACCTAACCCCCAACTGCTTCACGGGTACCGTGGATAGGGCTGCTCATCGCATCGGGCACGTTCTCACAGCCTAGTGTGTTCACTTGGGTGTGTTTCCAAATTCTGTTGTGTGCAATCACATTGGCAAAATTGAATCTAATCTAAATTCACTAACATTCACTTACTTCTGGTCAAGTTTTACACACCAGTGTTCTCTGCGACTATGCGAGCAAGTGCTACAAGTGGTTAGTAGATATCGGCAACCTCTGTTGGCCAAAACATACACAATGCAAGATGCCTGCACATCTACTCTGCTTCTTAAGACTTTCCAGTGCATTTTAATTCAAAGTTAAAGACATTTCCAGCCAAGGACAGGTCTTCAAACATGGGCACTGTCCCGGCAAAACAAGGATGTCTGGTCAGCCTAATAAAGTGGCCAAAGAAATCTGCCATAAACTATGTTGTTTTGTGTCTTGTCTCCCAACAGTCTTCATGTGTCTGGTAAATTGAACCATGATGTAATACTAATTAATGATGCACTAATCTAATATTTACTATTTCTCTCCACATGGACAGCATAAAGGACAAAGGTAGGTATTCAGTCATACATACCTCAATCAACACACTATGGAAACTGTCATACAATAATAATTATAAAGTATTTATTCAACAGACATACCCAAGCGAGAGATGTTCATGGTGAGTTGTGGTATATGAAATGAATCTTCTTGCACATATTTACTATATAACACAGTAGATTATGTGATATTAATCTTTATTCTACAGGAGATGACCAATATCAGCACTGTGTTTGATGGAGAGGAGGTAGATCCTGGTAAGGTGGTTGACATGAATAACTTTTCTGAGTAAAAGGCTTAGAAATAATTAGTAAAAATGTATTTGTATAGAATATGCAGACTATTGGCCACTTATAAAAGATTTCAAAATAAGAACACTGATCTATAATCAGCTGTCATGACTTTATAGTCCATTTAAAAGCAACAAGCTGATCCCAGATCAGTATTTGTATTGATTGAAATAGACAAATATGCTAGCAGTGTATTTTAACAGTCATGACTACCATTCACAAATTCTACACATCAATCAGTATAAAACTATTTGGTTCCAGAGAAGTGCACAATATGACTCTAGTGTGCTTATTAGTTTCAAATAATAAGGTTAATGTTTGTGAACCCTTTAGAATTTTCTAAATTTCTGCATAAATTTGACCTAAAACATCATCAGATGTTCACACAAGTCCTAAAAGTAGATAAAGAGAACAAAGTTAAACAAATGAGACAAACATATTACACTTGGTCATTTATTTATTGAGGAAAATAATCCAATGTGACATATTTGTGAGAGGCACAAGTATGTGAACCTTTGCTTTCAGTATCTGCTGTGACCCCCCTTTACAGCAATACCTGTAACTAAACATTTCCGATAACTGTTCTTTAAATGTTCTTTGGTAGAACGGCTTGTGTGTTTAGGGTCGTTGTCTTGCTGCATGACCCACCTTCTCTTGAGATTCAGTTCATGGACAGATGTCCTGACATTTTCTTTAGAATTCTCTGATATAATTCAGAATTCATTCCATCAATGATGGCAAGCTGTCCTGACCCAGATGCAGCAAAACAGGTCCAAACCCTGATACTACCACCACCATGTTTCACAGATGGGATAAGGTTCTTACGCTGGAATGTTTTCCTTTCTGCAAACATGAGTTGAGCATCAACAACTCTTTTTCTGAGCTCCTCACAAATATCTTATGTTTGTGCCATGAAACACTTCCACAAACATGTGTTGTGAAGTGCAGACTGTGATAGATCCCTGTTCTTTAAATATAACAGGGTGCCCACTCACGCCTGATTGTCATCCCATTGATTGAAAACGCCTGACTCTAATTTCACCTTCAAACTAACTGCTAATCTTAGAGGTTCACATACTTTTGTCTCTCACAAACATGTCATATTGGATCATTTTCCTCAATAAATAAATGAGCAGGTATAATAGTTTTGTCTTATTTGTTTAACTGGGTTCTCTTGATCTACTTTTAGGACTTGTGTGAACATCTGATGATGTTGTCACATTTATGCAGAAATATAGAAAATTTTAAAGGGTTCACAAACTTTCACGCCCAACTGTACATTTTGGTGAAATGTAGTTTGTAATAGTATATATAAGTTATAATTGTAAAAATGGTTAATAATGCAAGTGATGTCTGTAGTAGTTCAGTCCCTGTGGTTGTACATATTTTTTGCAGTAACAAACAGGGTGTACGAGTACAACAGTAAATCAGGTTCTCGACGCTGGAAGGATGCCATCATTGTGTCTGAACCTGCACTGATTCAGCCAGAGAGCAGCACTCTGGTCATCTCTGGCAAGCCAGCTAAAGCTGAGTCACCATCACGCTCTGCCCAATAAGACAACAGCTCTTAAGTTACATCTGCCCAATCATAATCCAGCACACACCCCCTCAGTGGTTCTGATCAGACTAATGCAGAGAGAGTTCTGCTAAACCTAAAATATACTGAATCTAAAATGCTTTTTAAAGGCTTTAATAAAGCTTTTAACTGTAATTGTGATGGAGAATGTAAACTGAGATAGTATTTCATTGATGGATTGCAGTGTTCCTCATTAAATTCTCATTAAAATCACTAATTATTATATCTGATTGATATAATCATTCATTAATTTGGGTTTATTTACATTGCAGTACATTCTTACAGTATCAAAATGTTTTCATGCAACAATAAAATCTGAATTTAATAAGAAATAACTGTGGAGACCAGACACACAGATGTACAGTATCTATGTGGACTGTCTGGACAGTTGATTTTGTTAATATTATTTTCTAAATTAAATGTTTAGTAAAATTGTAATGCACAAATAAAAGACTATGAATGTGAACAACGTTAGTGAGCTCACATTCCTCTGCATAGAAGACTGTAGAAATGGGAGTTTCCATGTAAATTCGGATCATGCTCATTCTGAACAGCAGATGGCAGTCTTGACTTAGTGTTCATTTGCAGCATCTCAAAACTAGACATTCTAGGTCAGCCTTATTAATGTCCCTATAATTATCTCATCTGGAGCAATACTATCAGCTCTTTTTTACAACCTGAGGATCCCTAAATGGTAGGTCACAGGATGTAATCCATGTGACCTGAGCCAAGGTTATGGAAGCTCAGCTGTCACAGAGATTCAGCATCACTCTTACTCATTCTTGCTGAGACAGGAAGTTGACTTCAGCTGGAAGAAAGCTGGTATTCATTACTGCTTCCATGGCACTAATGTCTCACCAGGGCATAAAGTTTTCTCCTACATTTTGTCAACTCTGTCGTGTGTTTTGTTTATGTGTACACCATCAGGCACTGACATGAATACAAAACAATAATACACTATACCTGATACAGTAGAGTGGCTCGCAGTTCTGCACTGTAAAATGTATGAATGAGTACAGCCTTTCATGTGCTTTACGTGTGTGTGTGTGTGTGTGTGTGTGTGTGTGTGTGTGTGTGTGTGTGTGTGTGTGTGAAACTATGGATACAGCAAAAGTTTGGTGTTTCAAAATAAAGTCAACTTACATTCTAGGATTATTAGCCACTGTCTCAGGATGTGAAACAGCTCATTAGCTGGTATGTGAGGATGCTCTGGCTGCACCACGTTTCAATAGGGCCACTGGTCTGCAGGATAAATGCTTACAGATGTGGGACATAGAGAGAGGGGGGGACAGAGAGAGAGAGTGAGACAAATACAGAGGGGGGGCAGGAGGGGGACAGAGAGAAAGAGTGAGAAGGGGAGAGAATGGAAAAAGCAAGCAAGAGGAAGAAATACTGAGATAGCTCTTAAAGTGAAAGTTCACCTCATTTTACTGGTGAGTAAACTTTCCCCTCTATGTAAATTTTATGTTTCATCATTTTATTATGATATATATAAAAAAGACAGTAAAACTATTTTTGTTGTTATGGAATTGTTATACATTTTACAGTATTTAAACTGTATATATGCTTGGGGTGAGAGTCATTCTCCAACATGGATGTTAGCTTGATTAACCTCCTTTCTCCCACCACCTGTACTGGGTCTAGGGGACATCCTAGGACAGAGTAGGCCCTCCGAATCAGTTTGTCTAATCTCCTCCTGTCTGTGGCCCACCCAGCAGATCACTCCATAAAAGTTGGCTGATGCCATGACTGCATCATAAAAGGTCCTCAGGACTCCAAATGACCTCAGCCTCCTGAGCAAGTGTACACACTACCCTTCAAAAATATTGGAACCTTGAGGCCAATCTCTTTATTTTTGCTGTAGACTTAAAACATTTAGGTTTGACATAGTTGCTTGTCACCCATAAACAGCTCTCTGGTTTTCATGTTGGTTCCTCCTCAAATATAAATGCAGTCTGCACAGACAAAACTCAAATCTGAAACGGAGTGTAGACATTCAGGAATTTATTGTTTGAATAATCAATATAACAGGACACACCTGTCAGTCACATGTTCCCACTGAACTGTGTATCAGATCCAGATGTAAAAACCTGAAAATAAAAGCTGTAATGTTGTTGTTTTGTCTCATTTTCATGTTTTAATGCCAAATCCAAATGTTTTCAGTCTAATGCAAAATAGAGGGATTGGCCTCACTGTTCCAATATTTTTTTGAAAGAGGATATATACATATACTGTAGGACATTGATAGTAGTATATTGTGTTCAAATGTGAAATATGATCTTGAACTCTCCACACTGTTCATGTTCAGTGGTGTAAACACGTGGACTATACTTTCAGGCCCTGAACTGTTCACACATTTTTTCCACAATTATCCACATGTGTCTCTCTGCTAACACGGCAAACAGAAACAGCAGTGATACAGGTCCCTCTGTTAGTCTGTATCGTACCACAGTGAGCTGAACTGGAGCTGAATTGGATCCACCATCGAGAGATGCTCTCGTCTTCTTCTGCTGCTGCTGATGCTGCATACGCAATCCCTGGATGGTGGTTGCTATGGTTTCCCGGGTCACATGCGTGGGTTTGCTGCGCTTTATTCTTTTTGTTCCCCGCCTGTATTGCGTCAAGCCCCGCCTCCTCTTTAACGATTGGCTAGTAGCTGCAAGAGCAACCAATCCCAGTTGGAGAACTCCTTGCGGTATGAACTAGCAGCCTATCGTGGCGCGTTGCTGTATACGGGCGGAGGAAGAATCAAATAAATAAATACATTACGCGTTTCCTGTAATAAAAAAGATGCGAGCTGTTGAATTTTCTGCCATTTTCGTGCTTGGAAATTAGGAGACGTCGGTAGTGGAAGTGGGTGGTATGGAGTTGTGAGAGAGCTCCGCTTGGTTGTATTTAACACGTTGCTGCTCATTTCAGCCAACACGGTTTACATCCCGCAGTTCTGCGCCTCTTTCTCCGGGAGCCCTGCTTTCAGGAATGAGTATAGAAATCCCAGAGGGGTTGACGGAGCTTTTGCAGAGCTTTACCGTGGAGGTGCTGAGGAATCAACCCCGGGATCTGTTGGAGTTCGCCCTGCAGTACTTCACCCAGCTGAAGGAGAACGAGAGCAGGGGGGCCGCGTTCGGCAATGAGCAGAACTCGGCCGTGCGAGCAGGGAAAGCCGTCAACTTTATCGAGGAGGCCATGCAGATCGATTCAGAGAACGAGGAGGACGAGGATGACGATGAGGAATTCGTAGGTAACAGATTAGGGTCCTTATCCTGCTGCACATGTGATGAGGTGCAGGGTGGGTGTGCTGTAGCATCACTGGAACATGGTGCTTATAATGCTGCAGGCCTGCTGGATCACCACCATTTAATGGACGTATCCAGTGAAATCCTGGACAGGTGATGCTGGGCGTAAATATGATGAGTGTTAGCTCACTCTGCAGTGGGGGGGAGGGGGTGGAGGCTACTAGCAGCATCCTCTTAACACGCTGAACGGTGCTGATGCTGATGCTGATGCTCAGAAGAGCTTTGGCCTTTAACGAATAGTCTGCATTCACGAGTCGTGAGATGTACAAGCTCCTTTTGTTTGCTGCTCTTGAACACAGTTGTGCTCATGTAAACATCTGGCTAAGCTGACCAAACTCGTGGCAATTCATCACAGCTTAGTTCTTCCTCTCAACACTACTGTATGGTGAGGGCTCACTAGAGGAGATGGTTCAGTCTGGCCAGAACAAAGGTAGCTGAATAGCATGGTGGCTAAAACTCCTCATGAAATTTTCATGAGCGTACATTGTGTCAGACCTTTTATAGCTGTGGAGGATGCTTTATTATTTCTCTGAATGGCAATTAAAGCAGCAGACACTTCAAAGCAACCTGAATCCAGGTTAATATGAAATGATATGAATTATTATTCTACATTCTAGACTAAATCATCCAGGTCCATGTTTTTTTGTTTGACGTTTATTGCTATAGAATGTCACTTATTTCAGTGATTTCTCTTCACAGCTCCAGTGATAAACAGATTCATTAGACGAGCGTCTGGTAAGTAATGCAACAGTTTTCTGTAAAACGCTTATGTTTACATTCTTGTTTGGGAAAAATGGCTGGAATTCTGGAATCACTGCAGTCTTGAGTTTTGAGCAAAGAAAGTGTAAGAGAAACTATGTGCCATGACAGTTCTGTGTATCCTCTCTAACAACACCAGGCTTGTCAATTTAAATTCAAGTGTAGCTTCACTTTTCACAATACCAACTACAACTGTTAAGCACACTCTTCATTATCTGATCACACGTCTGAACAGGGCAAAGCAAAGTGTTCACATGTTACTGAATACATTTACTGTCTAACCTGTATGTGTCTTTGTCCATCCTAACTAATTTAACCTGCCCTTAGCCTTAAAATAAAGTCCTTAAATATATATTTTACATTTACTTTAATGGCTGTTTAAGCATTTTGCATAAACTTTTTTACCTTCTCCAAACATAGTTTTCTTATATACGTTCTTTAGAATACTGGACATTTTATTCCAAGTGTACTCAATACTAAATCAATACTCCAGCTATTTATTACATCTGACTATTTTTTTCTTTTTTAAAATGTATTTATTTTTATTCTATACAGGTCTCTTTAGTTGTCAACAAAATACCGTTTCAAATTAGTTTAATAACATATTTGTAATTAAAGTATTGAATGAGTATTGAAAAGTTTCAGTCCTTTTGATACTTGGTACGAAATGTGCTTAAGAACTAATTTGGCACCATTATTTTTAAAAGTGGATACAGTAGAGTATCAGCCTGGTGGTAGACTTTAAATATGAAAACTTTAGTTTTGAACATTTTATTATAAAATTGATCTGTCAGTGCATTACAGTCTACACTCCACACTCTAGTCTGACTTTGTAAGTACGTATTCTTTCTGTAGCATGCTCTGTCAATGTCATGCTCAGTATGTGACACTGTGACGTTTAGTTTATAATGTGTAGTTCTGCTTGTTATAGTGCTGTAAGGAACAGGTCGTCTGTATCTGTTGAAGAACACACATATAAGACGACATATTCACAGAACTTTTGTCAAATAAGTTTTCTGGAAAAAGGAAGTTAGGTTTGTCTCACTTTAACATGAGTTTACTTCTCCGGCGGACACTTTCAGAAGTGCTGTTTAATCAAAGCCTGATTTGTTCAGTCTGTGAGAGGAGCACAGCGGATTCACGAGTTCAGACTTCAGACTTGATGTAATCTCACGTCTCTGGAACCTGAGTGTGTTGCCTAGTAAGTGCTTTAGCTTCGTCTTTAGATTCAGGATGAGATGGAAGAGATTGTCTTTTATTACACACAGTGATGGAATGACATAAACCAGCAGGGGAAGCTAGTGTTTAAAAGATTTTCACTCAGAGTCATTTATTACACACAACGAGGGCAGACCCATGTCAGACTCTTTAGAAAAGCTTTCTATATTAAAGCAAATGTAAGAGAAATGTTCCAGGCTTATTCTGACACATTTTTGTCACTCACGTAAGCTCCAACATGGGTTAGACAATGAAAGTGAAACAGCTGGTTTTAGACCACAATAATTTATTAGTATGGTGTAGGGCCTCCTTTTGCGGCCAATACAGCGTCAATTCGTCTTGGGAATGACATATACAAGTCCTGCACAGTGGTCAGAGGGATTTTAAGCCATTCTTCTTGCAGGATAGTGGTCAGGTCACTAACTGGTGACACGTCCTGAACATA